>VSMD01075944.1:0-168392 GCA_008750895.1 Mirza zaza
ATATTTTCCTGGTTAGAGCTGGAACCCATACTACTAAGTGAAGTATCCCAAGAATGGAAAAACAAGCACCACATATACTCACCAGCAAACTGGTATTAACTGAGCAGCACCTGAGTGGACACATAGGTACTACAGTAATAGGGTATTGGGCAGGTGGGAGGGGGAGGGGGCGGGTATATACATACATAATGAGTGAGATGTGCACCATCTGGGGGATGGTCATGCTGGAAACTCAGACTTGTGGGGGGAGGGGGGGAATGGCATTTATTGAAACCTTAAAAATTGTACCCCCATAATATGCCAAAAAAAAAAAATAAACTCTTGTAAAAAAAATCATACAGTGGCTCATCATCTCTTTAGCTGTTTTCACTCAGTCATTCCTACCTTAGGTGTGAATTAAAGTAAAAACCATCCTAGAAAAAAAGTACTGATGGATTAAACATCAATAAAATTAAAATCTTTTGCCTTCAAAAGACAGTATCGTGAAAATAAAAAGGCAATTTACAGCTTTGATGAAAATATTTGCAAAACATATATCTGATATAGGACTTGTATCCAGAATATTAAAAGGACTCTTAAAACTCAATAAGAAGAAAAATCACCTATTTTTAAAAAGTGCAAAAGATTTAAACACTTATCAAAGAAATATATGAATGACAAACAAACACATGAAAAGATGCTCAACGTTATTTAGTTAGTAGGAAAATGCAAATTAAAGCCACAGTGAGACACCATTATATACCCACTGGCATGGCCAAAAGTAAAAAGACAGACAATGCCAAGTGTTTACAATGATATGGAGCAACTGGAATTTTCATAAATTGCTGATGGGAATGCAAAAAATGATATAGCCATTTTAGAAAATAGTTTGACAATTTCTCATAAAGTTCTTTATGACCCAGCAGTCCCACTCTTACATATTTACTCAACAGAAATAAAAACATATGTCTACACAATGACTTATACATGAGTTTTCTTAGCAGCTTTATTTATGATAGCCCTAAACTGGAAACAACCCAGAGATGCCCACCAATTAGGTTAATAGATAAACAAACTGGGATGTATTCATTCATTGGAATACTACTCATTCATTGGAATGCTATCAATCATGCACCAACATAGAAGAATTCAGAAATGTATTAAGTAGAAGCAGACACAAAGTGTGATTTCATTCATATGAAATTCTAGAAAAGGCAAAACTATCATGACAAAAGCATATGAGTAGTGTCTAGAGATATGGGTCAGAGAAGGGATTGATTGAAGGGACACAAGAAACTTCTGCGGGTCATGGAAATCTACTGTCTTGCTTGTGGTCATGGTTACAGGGTACATACATTCACCAAAACTCATCAAACTTCACTCTTAAATGGAGAATGGGTAAATTATGGACTATCTTCAGCAACATAAAGGTACAAACTACTGATACACGCGATAATGTGAATAAATCTCACAAACATCTTGAGTGAAAGCACCCAGATATAAGAATACATACTACATTATTCTGTTTATTAAGGTCCTAAAATAGGCAAATAATCATCCACAGTGAAAAAACTGAGAGTTATGCTTGCGTCTACAGCACAGGCTGGGGAATTTTGACTGGGAGGAGGGAGGCCCGAGGTGACCTTCTGGGATGGTGGTAGGCAACATTCCGCACTTGGATTGGACTGTGAGTTGTGCAGTTATATGCATATGCCAAGATTCATTGAACTGTATACTCTTGTACACTCAAGATCTGTGAGTTTCATCGTGTGTAAATTGTAACTCAATTTTTCTTTAAAACTAATAAAATAATTTCATATGCATTATTTTATTGTTCTTCACAACTTCCTAAGAGAGAGAAATGCAGCAAAAACTTCCCATTTCACATTTCAGAATCCGATGTTCGTATCAATTATATGACTTGCCTGGGATCACACAGCTGGGGTAGGAATTCAGTCTTTTCACTCCTGTTGCACTCTTCTTTCTATTCAATGTGCTGTGTAATGGTTTCAGCTGAACAATGGAACACATGTAGGTTGGTCTTTCATAAATAAGCAAGTGGAATGTGATGCTCCATCACCAAACCAAACCATATGTTTTCTGAAACCATGGGATCCAAATGAAAATATCCTCTGCAGTGATCTCTCATGTGGGCACAGCACAGTGTTTAAATTGCAATCCACATCCATCATTTTATCCACCCTTTGTTAAATTTTAGAAGCAAACCACTCAAACAGTAACAGATAGCAATTCTGGTTGACAACTTACAGTTAATCAGCAGAGTTGTTGATTGCTGCTGTTGTCCATGTTGGGTTTGTTGTGAAGTTCAAACAGACATGGAACTGATCTGTCTGAGACACCAGTGAGCCATTACTGCAAGAGCGTTAGTGCACTCAGGGCCTTCTTCCTTTCTCGTAGATGTTTCTCCTACAAGTGCTGTCATGATGGAAGCAACTGATTTTCTCAAACAGAGAAGCATCATTTTTATCACCAACATGCTATGATATGAAGGAGCTAGAACCTCCCAGTATGTTCACAAGATCCAGTTGTGTGAAGTTATAAATATTAAGGGCTTTACTGTCAAAGGGGAATGGTAATTTTTAAATTCAGAGATTACATCACTCAGTGGGCGATCGCTCGATATCCAGATTTGCCCATAAATCACTTAGAAATATCTTTCATTGTGAATTGATTTCTAGATATTGTTATTATCATTTGGCTTCTTAAAAAGGTTACTTTGGTGTGGATAAGTTACAGCTTTGCATGGTCAGTGGTTTATATTTCTGGAAAAACTTCAGATTCATTGTTCCATTCCCACATCTTTCTACCTCTAGATGGGGATCTTCTCATTTCATCCCAGATGTCAGTGTCTCCAAAAATGCCAGGGAAGAAGGTGGCACAGATGCTAATTGCCATGCACTCTACCTTTTGTGAAGGTTCTTACACAAATAGTCCATCCACCCTCCTTCCTTCTGTTACTGAGCACTGTGACAAATCCTGCTCCTTAAGTTACATCTAATAACAGAAACAGATGTGCCCTCAAAAAATCACAATACAGTTTTAAAGTGCTGTGATAAAAGGCAATGAAGATGAACCTTTAAAATTAAGTTAGGCCTAGATCATGAAGGGGCTTGTATACTGTGCCAAGGGGTTAGACTTTCTTGAGAGGGCAGTAGACAACTTCAGAGTGTTTAAGCAGTGTGGCTTCACTCTCAGAGCTGAGTGTTGGAGACATCACTCTGGCCTTCATGTCAAGGGTGGATTAGAGTTGTGAAGATGAGGGCCTCCCATGCTGGCTCTCCCTCATTCTCCTGATCTCTAAATATTGGGATCCCTCAAGAGCCTGGCCTGGGCCTTCTCTCCCTTTCTTTTCTCTTTCCTTCTCTAGCTATAGCCCCTTGCACTGCTGTGGCAGGTGATCTTACCTGCTCTGTCTGTTTTAAATAGGATCTTTTGAGTGATCCCAGTTTTATACCTCCAGCCCAGAGCTCTTCCCTGACCCCATACCATCCTATAACTGAAAACCTTCTCAGCCTCTCTCACCTATTCTTTCCCTTGTCTTTCCCAGCATGGTGAATGTCACTACCATCTGTCCAGTTAGTTACCCAAACTACTGCCCTTGAGACATCTTCGTTTTCCTCCACGCCCTGTGCCAATCCATCATGTCTGGTCTATCTCTAAAATATATCCGGAACCCTCTACTTCCCTCCAGCTCCTCCGCCATCACCTTAGCCCAAGCCACCATTCTCTCTCATTTGCATTACTACAGTGGCTCCCTAACTGTACTCCCTACTTTCCTCTTGACCATACTTGAATCAGAGGGATTTCTTCAAAACATAAGTCAAATTGCATCACTTCCCTGTTTAAAGTCTATCAGCTAGTACCCATTGCACTTATAAAATGTTCCCAGTGCCAATCTGAGGGCCAAAAGGCTATTCCATCCTCCTTAGAATGTGTTTGTGCTGATACAATCAAAGAAAATGCTGGAAAGTAAATATTATAATTTAACTATTTGATCAAGATTTTGCTTTTTCCCCCTCATTTTTCTAATATAAAGTTGTTTGGCTTTAAAACATTTAAAACATCCTAAACCACTTGACTTTTTTAGATCCTTAACATATTTTGAGCTCAGGTAGTGAAATTTACTGAACCAAAGCAATAGGGAGTTTCAGAGGTAGATGGGCTTTAGATGGCATTTGGTTCAGCTGAGGAAAAACATGCCCAAGTTAAATATAGCTTGCCAAGTGGATGAACTGGGAAAGGAACTCAAGGGACATTTAGTTAAGCAAGCCCACTGAGTGGCACTGAATTTGAACTCCAGCTTCTGATTGCAGTGGAAAAGTCTTCAGAACACTGGTGACATGTTTGTGCTGGTCCTTGTCCCACACATTAGTTCAGTTACTGTTTCTGACTGTCACGGACAGCACCAAACCTCATCAATTCCCAGTGCAGGGCTGTTCCAGCCGCTGCCTTTGGATTTCTGGAGAAATAACTGCCTTTAGCAAAATGTGTGTTTTGGTTTTTTCATGACACTGTTAGCCTCCTCCCACCCCATCTGACTTGCATATTCATCTCCATCTCTCTGCTCCTCTTTCTAAGCCACACCCCTCTCTGCCCCTTTCCCTTCTGCCTCCATTGCAGGACTTTTGCAATACGAAACCAAGTCGGTGTTTTATATTCATTACACCAGCCAGCCCGAGTGGTCCAGGAAATGACCAGTGGAAGGGAAAGCTGATAAAGATTTTGCATATTTGTCTGCCTTCTCAAACTCTTCTGACAGTCTGCCTGGAGCTCTATTGCTCCTCCATGGGGTATTACTTAAGAGTCTTTGTCTATACAGCGGCATAAACAGCAGTCTGGCTGGTCCTAATGCAACATGGGTGCACATCCCTCTTTGTCCTTGCGCTGGCAGTGGAGACCAGCCCACCCAGAATTTGAAACTCTGGGTGCAACCACCCACCGGAAGGGAACATGCGTTGTGTAAAAAGCCATCCTCATTCTCTAAGTTTCTGAAGACACTGTCCTCTGAGTGAACCATGCCTTGGCACCTCTCCAGCAGGACAGATCTTTCCCCTACGAGCCACACATATCTCTGGCTGCCCAGGGCACCAAAAGACAGAGTTCATGTTCTGTTCACAGCACCAAACTTTACAGCCTTAGAACTAGATGGGGCCTGAAGGTCATGCAGTACAACCATTTATATTCTTGTGATCCTATTGGAAATTTCTCCGGGTGTAGCTCATGGACCTTGTCAAGCTAGAGCCTGCGTCTGTGTCTCCATTTCTAAATGCCTTTTGAGTCAAGAGAAGGTTAACACTGGCTGTCTGGAGATGGGTCAAAGTCACAACTGACATTCAGTGTCCTACATAATTTGACTCCAGCCTATATTTATAGGCATATGTACTTCTGCTCCTTAATCCATATTCTGTATTTTAGCAAAATGATACTGTTTTCCTCACAAATACACTTTGTGCTTTCCCATGTCTGAAAAATTCCTCCCAACACGTCTTTCCTTATCTATATGCCACCTTCCTACAGCTGTTCCAATCAAAATTATATTCCTCCTTAAAGCTTGATTTAAATAACACTTTCTCCACGAAGACTTTCCTGATTGTTCTAGCTAAAAGGCTTCTCCCCTTCCTCAAAACTCTGACGGCTCAGTTTGTATATCTGTTATCACAATACATAGTAATTTAGTTATTTGTGTACACTCCTTATCTACCTTCTGCTTGAATTAGATTGTAAACTATCCGTGGGCAGGGTCATTCTTTTTCATCTCTGTATCCCTCACAACCCCTGAGATAGCCTTTTGCACTTAATAGGAGCTCAACAAACATCTGTTGGGAAATGAATGAGAATCATGAAATGAGTAGTTAAGGAAATATGAAATGAGTAGTTAAGAAATTTTGAAGCCCTGAAAATCTCAGCTGGTGACTGAGTCCAGAGTAAACGAGAAAAGCAAGAGCAGGAAGTGTGCTGGTTTGATCTGTCTTTGGAGGCAGCCAGCTGCAGCCCCAAAGAAATTTCTTTCCTTTAAAAAAAAAACACAAACAAAAACAGCTAACAAAGTTGGCAGAGGAAATGATGATGTCAACCTTCCATTCCTTCACAGATGTGTCACTCAAGTGAAATTCAGTAGCTCAGACACCAAATCACTATTATCTTCCTCCTAGTTTCCTGGAACACACGCAAGGCAGTGAAGGAGGCAGAAAGGAGGCTGGAGTGAAGCAACGTGAGAAGGATCTGAGCTGTTGCTGGCTTTTCTGTTGGGTGATCTGAGGAAGGGGTCAAGGAAGCAGGGGTTGGCAGGAGTAATTCTGTGGTTAGGTATCTTAATGCACACACACACATACACACTCTCATGCCTGGGGGACAAACATCAAGTATGTTTTAAAAGCTTGCTAAGGATTCTTGGTTGGGCAGAAAACATCATCCAGGATTTCCTCCTCAGGTACTGTATGTTGGAAAAATAGGAGTAGTGGTGTTTGTGTATAATGAACATTTCCATTCTTTTTTGGTAAAAACCAGATTGCATTAATAGATAAGAATTTATTTTGGTTGGATTTGTACCATCACTGGTATCAAAAATATCTCCATTTAGTGATGGCGAGGAGTACCGAGCAGGCAGCTAGAAACCTAGCACATGGTCGCCGAGATCCTGGCCTCAAAACCTGCACGTGCACAGGGCAGCGGGCAACTGGGAAGGCCTGGCGTGGCAGGGCTGGCTTTGGCGAGGGCCATGTTCAGTCAGTGTAGGTCAGGAAGGGGGAGAGAGAACTTACGTCACAACAGGATGTCATCTGCACAGGTGAGGAGCCTGTCACTCTATGTTTCAGTCTTCCAGAGGTCACATCTCCCTTGATGAATCAGGACTGAACATCAGATCAGCTGGTTTTGTTTTGATTTTTTTTGTTGTTATTGTTTTTACGGCCTTATTGAGATAAAATTCACATACCTCAAATCCACCCATTGCAAATGTACAACTTAATGATTGTTAGTAAATATATAGAGATGTACAACCATCACCACAATCCAGTTTTATAACACTGCTGTCATCCTAAAAATTCATTTGCAGTCCAAACCAACTCCTCTCCCCACCCCCAGGTAATAACTGATCTGCTCTCTGTCTCTATAATTTGTCTTTCCTGGACATTTAATATAAATGGAATCAAATGTTATGTACAGTCTTTGCATCTGGCTTTTTTAAGCACATTTTTGTTCAGGTTCACCTGTGTTGCAACATGTACCAGTATTTCATTCCTTTCCATTGCTGAACAGTGTTCCATTGAATTAGTTCATCATATTCGGTTATCCATTCACCAGCTGGTAGACATCTGGATTATTCCCAGTTTTTGGCTATTCCGGATAATACTGCTACTAACATTCACTTACAAGTCATTGTATGGAGATGTTTTCATTTCTCTTGAACAGATTCCTCCATGTGAAATTGCCGAGTCTTGGGTAAGTTTTATGTTTAATTTAAAGAAACAACCCAATAGTTTTCCAAAGTAGCTGTACTATTGTCATTTCCTCCAGGAACATGCAAGTGCTCCAGTTTCTCCACATCCTCACCAACACTTGGTGTTACCTGTTGTTTTGAATGTAGCACTCTAATGAGTGTACAGTGCTATCACATTATTATTTTAATTTGCACATTAGTTTCCTTATGACTAGTGATGCTGGGCACCTTTTCATGTGTTTATTAGCTATTCATATATATGCTTTGGTGAAATGTGTATTCAAGTCTTTTAGCATTTTTTAACTGAGATATCTTACTGAATCACAAAAGCTCCTTTTATATTCTGGATTCAAGGTCTTTATCAAATATATGTTTTGCAAATATTTTATCCTAGCCTATAACTAGTATTTTTATTTTATTAGGGTTATTTCTTGAAGCACAAAGATTTTAAAACTCAATAAAGTGAAATTTATCAATTTTTTTCTTTTATGGCTCCTATTTTGGAGTCATAAAGATTTATTTAAGATTTTACAAAGATTTTTCTCCTAAACTCAAAAACTTTTTCTCAAAAACTTTTATGTTTTCATCTAAAAGTTTCATAGTTTTAGCTCTTCTATTTAAGACCCATTTTGGATTAGTTTTTATGTATGATCTGAGAGAAGGATCTAAGTTCATTTTATCGCATATGGATATCCCCTGCCCCAGCCCCTGCTGTGGAGAAGACTGTCCTTTCCATGTTGACTTGTCTTACCTTTGCTGAAAATCAGTTGGCCACAAATGCAAGGTTTTAGGTTTTATCTCTGGACTCCATTCCATTCCAATAATCTATATGCCTATCTTTACGCCAATACCTCATTGTCTTTATTAGTGAAGCTTTGTAATATGTTTTGAAATTGGATAATGTCAATCCTCCAACTTTTTCTTCTTTTACAAAATTGTCTTGGCTATTCTAGGTCTTTTGCATATCCACATGAATTTTAGGATCAACTTGTTAATTTCTACTTAAAGCATGATGGGATTTTAATATATTGATCCTATAGATCAATTTAGGGAGAAGTGACGTTTTAACAGCATTGTATCTTCCTAGTCTAGGAATATTTTATCATATTACTTTGGATTTAATTTGCTTTTCATTTTCTAGTTTTCTAAGATGGAAACTTAGATTGTTCATTTTTTTTATCTTCCTTTCTAATATATTGATTCAATGCTATAAATTTCTCTCTAAGCACTACTTTCATTGCATCCTACAAATTTTGATAAGTTGTATTTCATTTTCATTTAGTCCAAACTATTTCTAACCTTCTTTTGAACTTCTTTCACCAATGTGTTATTTAGAAGCATGTTGTTTAATCTTTAAACATTTGGGGGCTGGGTGCCATGGCTGATGCCTGTAATTCCAGCACTTTGGGAGGCCAAGGTGGGAGGATAGTTTGAGACCAGGAGCTCGAGACCAGCCTGAGAAACATAGCAAGACCCTGCCTCTACAAAAAATAAAAAAAACTTAGCTGAGTATGGTGACACAAACCTGTAGTCCCAGCTACTCAGGAGGCTGAGGCAGCAGGCTCACTAGAGCCCAGGAGTTTGAGGTTGCAGTGAGCTATGATGATGCCACTGTACTCTATCCTGAGCAACAGAGCAAGACCCTGTCTCAAAATAAATAATCAAATCAGTCAATAAATATCTTAGCATTTTCTAGCTAATGTTCTACTATTGATTCTTAGTTTAATTTCATGGTGCTGAGTACATACTTTGTTTGATTTCTATCCTTTTAAATTTGTTAAGGTTTATTTAATGGCCCAGAATGTGGTCTATCTTGGTGAAAATACCATGTGAATTTGATCTGAATGTATATTTTACTTTTTTTTGGATGAAATAGTCTATAAATATTAATTGGATCCAGTTGATTAATGGTGCTATTCAGTTCAACTATATCCTTATTGATTTTCTGCCTTCTGAATCTATCAATCACTGAAAGAAGGATTTTGAAACCTCCAACTATATTAATGGACTTGTCCATTTTTCCTTGGACTTTTATTAGTGTTTGCCTCACATATTTTATTTTGGCCCTCTGTTGTTAGATGCATACATGTTAAGGGTATGCATCTTTGAGAATTGATGTCTTTTTTGAGAATTGATCCCTTTCTCACTATGTAATGCACCTCTTTATCCCTATTAATTTTTCTTGTTCTGAAGTCTGCTTTGTCAGAAATTAATATAATTTTTAAAAATTTCAAAATATTAAGGGGGTACAAAAGTTTTTGTTACTTGGATACACTCTATAATGCTAAAGTCAGGGCTTAAAGTGTGCCTGTCACCAGGACAGTGTTCATTGTACACAATAGGTAAGTTTTTATCCCTTAACTCCTCTTACCCTCCCCCTTCTTAGTTTCTAATATTCTTTATGTCTTTTTGTGCCCGTATGCACCCATCATTTAGCTCCCGCTTCTTAGGAGAGCACGTGTTGCTTGTTTTTCCGTTCCTGAGATACTTCACTAAGGATAATGGTCTCCAGTCCCATCCAAATTGATACAAAAAACATTATCTCATTCCTTTTTGAGTAGTACTTCATGGTAAATACACACACACACACACACACACACACACACACACACACACATACTGCATTTTCTTTATCCACTCACATATTGATGGGCACTTAGGTTGATTCTATATCTTTGTAACTGTGAATTGTGCTGTGATAAACATTTGAGTGCAGGTGTCTTTTTGATAAAATGATCATTTTTGATAAAACGATTTCTTTTCCTCTGGGTAGATACCCAGTGGTGGGATTGCTGGATCAAATGATAGGTCTACTTTTAGCCCTTTGAGGAATCTCCATGCTGTTCTCCATAGAGGTTGTACTAATTCACAGTCCTACCAACAGTGTATAAGTGTACCTTTTTCTTTGCATCCACACCAGCATCTGTTGTTTTTTTACTCTTTAATAATGGCCATTCTGACAGGGTTAAGGTAGCATCTCACTGTGTTTTCATTTGCATGAAATTAATATAATTAATTAATTTCTTTTGATTATGGTTACCTCTTGATTATGGTTACCTTTGATTATGGTTATCTCTTCCTCCACCCCTTTCATATATCTATGTCTTTATATTTAAAGTGGGTTTCTTGTTGTCAACGTATAGTTGGGTATTGTTTTTTTGCCCATTGCTAGTAATCTCTTTTATTTCATTTATTTAAATCATTCGCATTTAAAGTGATTTTTGATACAGTTGGATTAAAATATACCACATTTATAACTGCTTTCTATTTGTTGCATTTATTATTTTTTTCTTTTTAAAATTTTTCCTTCTTTTCCTACCTTCTCTGGTTTTTATTGAGCATTTCATGTGATTCCATTTTTACTGCTTTCTGCATATCAATTATAGTTTAAAAATATTTAGTGGTCACCCTAGAGTTTATAATAAATATTTACAACTAATCAAAATCCACTTTCAAATATTTATCTACATTTGTATATTCTCAATCACTCCCTCTCATCCCTTGTTGCACTGCTGTTACTCACTTATCTACATGCTATGATTACCCAATACATTGTTACCATTATTTCTTTGAACAAATAATCATCTATTAGATCAATTAAGAATAAGAAAAGTAAGAGATTTTATTTTACTTCAATTATTCCTTCTCCAATTCTCTTCCTTTTATTATATAGACCCAAGTTTCTGATATCATTTTCCTTGTCTCTGAAGAATTTCTTTTAACATCTTTTGTAAGGCAGCTCTACTGGTGATTAATTTCCTGTTTTTGTTTGTCAGAGAAAGTCTTTATTGCCCCTTCATTCTTGAAAAATAATTTTACTAGATATGGAATTCTAGATTGATGGTTTTTTTTCATTACTTTAAATATTTCACTTCACTCTCTTGCTTGCATGGTTTCTGATAAGTCTGTGATGGTTAATTTCATGTCAACTTAACTGGGCCATGGGCCATGGGGTGCCCAGATATTTGGTTAAATATTGTTCTGCATATGTCTGTAAAAGTGTTTCTGGATGAAGTTATCCTTTTAATCAGTAGACTGAGTAAAGAAGATGGCCGTCCTCAGCGTGGGTGGGCTTCATCCAACTTATTGAAGGCCTAACTAGAACAAAAAGTTGAAGTAAGAGACAATTCTCTCTCTGCCTGACTGTCTTCAAAATGAAGTATTGGTCACCTACCTTTGAACTGGGACTGAGACTAGAACTTACACCATTGGCTCTCCTGGTTTTTAGACCTCCAGACTTAGCCTGGAACTAATACCGTAAGCTCTCCTGGGTCTCAGCTTGCTGACTGCAGACCTGGGACTTCTCAGCCTCCATAGTTGCATGAGCTAATTCCTTACAATAAATCTCTCTCTCTCTTTCTGTCTCTCCCTCTCCATATGTATATATGTATACGTGGAGAGAGAATGGTGTGTGTGTGTGTGTGTGTGTGTGTGTGTATTCTATTGGTTCTGTTTCTCCGGAGAACCCAAACTAGTACAAAATTTAATGCAGTTTTTATCTTTGTTCCTCTATAGGCAAGGTGTCCCCCCATAAACCCCATCCCTCATGGCTTCTTTCAAAATTTTGTTTGCCTTTGGTTTTCAGCAGTTTGAATATAATATGCCTCAGTGTAGATTTTTTGTTTTTTATACTGCTTGGTGTTCTCTGAGCTTCCTGTAATTTGGTGTCTGTCATTAATTTTGGAAAATTCACAGCCACTATTACTCAAATTTTCTCCATTCCTTTCTCTCTTTCTCTTCCTTTGTGTATTCCCATTACATGTATGTTTTACCTTTTGTCCCACGGTTCTTGGATATTCTGTTCTGTCTTTTTCTTTTTCTTTTTTTCCCCTTTGCATGTCAGTTTGAGACATGCAAGTTTGGAACATGCAAGGCATGACAGTTTCTGCTGTCATATCTTCAGTCTCACTTATTCTCTTCTCAGCTGTGTCCAGTCTATTGATGAGCCCATCAAAGACATTCTTCATTTGTGCTACATTATATTTCTTACTAGCATTTCCTTTTGATTCTTAGAATTTCCATCTCTCTGCTCACATTATCCATCTATTCTTGCATGTTGTCTACTTTTTCCATTATAGCTCTTAACATATTAATCATGGTTATTTTAAATTCCTTATCTGATAATTCCAAAATCTGTTATATCTGAGTGTGGTTTGGAAACTTGTCTCTTCAGGCTGTAATAAAAGTAATAAACTTCTCTCTCCTTCCCAAGCCACTTGTCCTTGTTCTTCTGACACAGCCTTGGAGACAAGTGCTGAGCATCCAGTAACAATAGGTACACTCAGAGGCAGTATCTATTGACCGCTTTTTTTCCCCCTGAATATGGTCACACCTTCTTGTTTTGCCTGTTTTGTAATTTCTTTGTTGAAAACTGAATATTTTACATAGTATATTGTAGCGACTATGGATTTTAAGTGGTGTTGTTGTTTTGTGTGTTTAATAACTTGTCTGGACTAAATCTGTGATGTTTACCTGCTCTCCAATGTGTATCTGTCAATGTCTCTACTGCTTTGTTTTCCTTGTTACTTATTCTTACACCTGGCTTCTTAGAGTCCCCTGTGTCTGCCTAGATTAGTATTAAGACAAAGATTGGTCAGAGGTTGTGCTCAAATACTAGAGCCAGGAAGACCTCCACTTTTTGCCGATAGATCTGTGAGTGAGCTGGGGAGCCCATCCAAATTTCAGGCTCCCTCCCTCACTCCCAAGTCTGCTCAGGTCTCTATTTTCCCAGAGCCTTACAAGTCCACTGTCCATGGGGAAAGGCTCCGAAGGCCAGGGATGTGAGGGCGGCATGGGTAGCCGTGGCCACCCCTTTGGATGTGACCAACCCCTGATAATGTGAAGAGTTTACCAGTAGCCCTGTGGCTGCTTCACCTCCTGGAATTAGTAACCATCTAGTCACCAGTCCATTGCTCACTGTGCAGTTTCCTGCTAGAGGACCTGCTGGCACTATCTGTTCACTTGCCTCTGAGATCACCGCTTACACTGATACTGTTCCAAATCAAGTGACCACTCTGGTGTGACAAAAAGCTGCTGGTTTTCACAGGCTGGCTTGCTCGGATGGAACTATCAAACAACAGAGCTGGAGGTGGAGGGTAGGAACAGCTCCAGGCCAGAACGCCACACCACATCTGCGTGCTGATCTTACTCTAAGTGCAGCAGTTTCCGGGAACAAACACTTCCCAGCTTGTTGCATGCCTTCGCTCAACTTCCAGAGAAACAAAACGGTTGTTTTTGACAGTTTTGAGCTGTATCCTGGTGGCTCTTTGAGGAGTTTATTAACCTCATCACACTCTCATGCCAGAAGTTCCTCTCTGAGCATCAGGCTTTTGTGACGTTTTCCCAAGCCCAGAGAGGGGACAATGTGCAGGAGGGGAGGAACTTTCCAGTCTGGACTCAGCCACTCACTAGTTCTTACTCTTTGCAGGTGTCAGTTTCCTTAGCTGAAAAGAAATGGGAGTTGGACACATTGATTTCTGCATTTCCTTCCATCTTGAAAATGTTAAGTTTCTAATAAAATTCAGAATTCAGCTAATAACTTTACACAGGGTATCTAAAATAAATAATTAATTAATCTCACCCTTTCCATGATCTTGGTGTCATTTTTACACAACATTTTGTTTCCAAGGAAAGTTATATATGTGTATTCCATCTAAGAAGAGGCAATGGTATTTTTGACTCCAGTAAAAAGGAAGGATATTGTTCACTCTTTCTTTCTTTTTTCTCTTCTCTTTGCTTTCATTTCCCCTCTTTCCCTCTCTTCCTCCCGCTCTCCCTTACTTTTTCCCCTCCAGACATTGTAAGCTCTGACTATGCACCAGGCACTGTACTAAGTAGTTTTTACATGAATCATTTCGTTTACTTTTCACAGCAACCTTATCAGGTAGGTCCTGTCTGTAACTATTAATACTTTCACAGATAAGGAAGCCAAGGAACAGAGAAACTTCCCGGTTTGTTTAAAGTTAGATATTTAGTCTCTACCTCTCAATCTCTACAATGCCAACTCCACAAATAGATTGGGTATATGGCAGCATGTGGTCACTTCTCCAAGCCAAGTGGTCAGGAGTTAGAGGAGGGGCAGCACCTCCTGGCTGGGAGGTACAGGCATATCTCTGCAGCAGGCAGTATTAGAGCTAGATCCGGCTCTAGACTTGGAATAGAGAAGATGGGGAGGGCCCTGCAGGCAGAAAAACAAAGAAAGACATTGTTGCTAGAAAGTAAATTTGGGCTCTTTATAGCCTATTTGTGGGTAAGTAGTGAGATACAAGCTTGGAAATGTTGTTTTACCAAAACAAAGCATCTTCCTGAAAATGACAATGTTCCCTGGCAAAATTTTGATGGCAGAAGAATCAGATCACTGGAAGCCCTCCCATAGTGCAACTCCCAGAAGTTTTCCTTGGTTCTCATTGCTTGTAGGAGGTGGTTGGTGCCATCAAACTCTAGGCCTGGAACATTCTTTGGCTTAGAGCACCCTCTTTCTTACCATCTTATATTTCTTATTTATTACATTTTTAACCAGGATGTTGTGGTTGGGTTTTGTGTGTATGCATGTCATACATGAGAAAGCAAAATTATGAGGGAAAAAGATATGTACTTTCCTTTCTAAACACTTTCTAAACTGTAAAATAGTAGATATGAAATATTAATTTCAGCGGGGCGTGGTGGCTCACGTCTGTAATCCTAGCACTCTGGGAGACCGAGGCGGGAGAATCATTTGAGCTCAGGAGTTGGAGACCAGCCTGAGCAAGAGTGAGACCCTGTCTCTACTAACAACAACAAAAAAAAGAAATTAGCTGGACAACTAAAAATATATATATATATATAAAAATTAGCTGGGCATGGTGGTGCATGCCTGGAGTCCCAGCTACTCGGGAGGCTGAGGCAGGACAATCACTTGAGCCCAGGAGTTTGAGGTTGCTGTGAGCTAGGCTGATGCCACAGCACTCTAGCCGGGGAAACAGAGTGAGACTCTGTCTCAAAACAAACAAACAAACAAACCCAAAAAGAAATAGTAATTTCATCATTCCCAGGGGAGCTAACTTGTCCCCTGTTTTCTTGTACTTTCTGGCTTGTACTAATGGGTTACCCATTACTCATTGGAAGGTCTTCACATTTTTTTTAAGCAGAAGTAATGATTGGCTTATTTAGTGGTCACCCTTTTGGTGCCTTTTATTTCCCTGCATCATAAAACATGGGGTTCAGAAATTTGTGATAGCAAAACGGTGTCCCACATAAGGGAGCAATCAGGTTCTCCATCGCTCAGAGCCGCGTGTGGTGGAGGGGAAGAAAGCCTGCGTTCAAACCTAGAGGGTCACCTGCAAGCTGTGTCCTGTTGCGTAAGTCGCCCAAGCCGTAGTTACCCCATCTGTGTTACATGGCATTGGCTCTGTGGCTTCTAATTCTCTTCTATCTCTGTACCTCTGTTATCCACCTGAATGAGGAAGTTCTTGGTTGCTGCTGCGTGGAGAGCAGATAGTCGGTGCCCACATCGTACTCATTCTGCTTCTGAAGGACTCCAGGTCTGTGAATCCCATAAAGAAAGTACATGACTTTCATAAATATTCTTAAGGAGGCACTACATCCTAATCTAATTTTTCAATAACAGGTTTGAGTATGTAGCCTGAATTGGCTCTTGTAATGTCATAGAAAATACCTCCTTCCCAACATGCTCACAGGGGAAAAAGATGGGAGATTCGGACCCAGGGGCAACTTCCCACCACAGTTTGCTGTGCAGAGCTGGCAGGCCCTCTAGCCTTCAGTGGCTGTTTGATTTGGCCTTTGCAGGTAAGGCTCAGAGTCTGGGAGGTGGGGCAGATGCTGTCATTCTCATGGAGCCTGGGAGAGTCAATATTGAAAGGTCTGTTTGTTTTTTTTGCCTCCACCTGTTGGAAACTACGTAATAGTCACCAATCATAATAAGGAAGAAAGGGCAGCAAGGGAATTCCTGTACTGAAACAGTGGATGTTTCCACTGTTCCTCTGAGGGGACCAAGTAATAGGAGCTCGGCTTAAGTTATAGCTGAGAGCAGCAAGTGAGCAAGAGAAAACAAAGAAAGTCAGAGACACCAGGAGGAAGGACGCCATGAACCAAAATGGTGATTTGGAAGAGGGTAGCACGCCTACTGGGAAATGTCTCTGTATCCTTCAAGCCCACCTACTACTTACTACTCTCCCCCAGCTGGTACCATGCCCCCACCCCAGAGGAGGCAGCAACTCGGAGCATGAGCGTCTAAGTGTCCCCTACCCCACCAGCCTGCCCAGACCCTCCAGCAGCACCTGCCTTCCTCTGGCATAGAGAAAGCAGGGACCGTCGTCTGGGAGCTTCGTCCACTTTCCACCCACTGCCTTGCTTCACATCGGCACTGTCGTCCTCTGCTCCGCGCTTCTGAGACTCAGGGGTCTCCCCAAGTCTTGTGCTCCCCAGTCCTCCTTGCCACGACTTGGGGGCCACTGACCCTCCTCACTCTCCGTCCTTTCTCTCATCGTCAGATTCTTGACCTCGGTCTACACACAGCTTCGATCTCCCCCCTTTAGATCTCACACAGCCCCCTCCACTGCCAGGCTCCTTGAAGGCTGTGCTTCCTCACTCCTCCATTTCCTCGGCCCCCATTCACCCCCAAATCACTGTGTTGGGGCTTCCAGCTCCTCCAAAACAAAAATGAAAACAAAACAAAACACGGCAAAAAATACCCTGTTCTTGGGCCAATGACCTACGAACCACCAATTCCAGGCTTTGCCATATGCATTTGCCTTTCATATGTTCACTCAACTATCATGACTTAAATGTCTATTACATGTCAGGCATATAGGCCAGGAGAATACCAAAAACCCCCTAATAAAACCCAGTATCCTTTGGATGAATAGTTCATGACATTTTGTCTGCAACTTGCTTTTCGGTGTGGGTGACTTTATCTTCCCTTTTCCTGGACTCAGCTGGGTCTGGGCAGGCAGAGGGAACCAGGGGCCTGGGGAAATCTAGTGATCAGGGGCCTATGGGGAGGGGGACATGAGGAAGGGTTAGGGTTCCAACAACACATGTCTCCTGGTATTGCCAAGATCTAGCAGTGGCCTGCCAGAATGACAGAGTTTGCAGCAGCTGTTTACGGCTGCAGGCCCTGGTGCTAAACCAAGCCCACTCTCCCAGCAAGGACACCATGACAAGCGACTGGCAGCTGGGTAGGCTGCATGCCAGGGGAACACGGCCAAGTGAGCCGAACACTCGCCGAGGTCCTGTCCTGTCCTCTGTCACAGCCTCCATCATACCACACTGCAATTGTCAGTCCCCGGGCTGACTCCCTGCGGAACTGAGAGCTCCAAGGGAAGAGCATAGGTCCAGAACCACCTGTACCATCGCATAGTTCAGTGTAAAACACGATTCACATGGGCCCTCTTCAGAAATTATTAAGGATTTCAAGAAGGTGACAGTAGTGCATTAAACCAAGCATGAAGCCCTTCAAAGTGTGGGGTCCATGTGACTTCGTAGGTCCTGCACTTGTGAAGTCAACCTTGCCTAGATCTGATTCATCACCTAGTAGGTACTCAGTAAATATTCATTAAATAAATGAATTTGAGTTCCTCCTGCATCACTGGATCAGGAAAGCCATGTAGCTGGAGAAAGAGTAAGCAGAGTCTTTATCCTTCCTGTGCTCCAGGCTGGCTGCATAGCCTGGTGCCAGTCAGTGAGTATCTACTGTGCCTCAGTTTCCTACATTCATACATGGGAAGAATCATCTGCGACCTGTGTCTTCTCTGCTGTGGGCTGAAAGTAAGAGAGGTGCAAGTACACAAGCTGACCTTTCAGCTGTCATGGTTCCCTGGTTCTGAAGGAAGTCACGAGGTGTGATGTTCTGCAAAGGAACATGCCAGCCAATCAGAGACTACCATGAAAGCCAGAAGATTTGGTTAGTGTCTGTACCATGAAATGTCTAGGTGTTTTGAGATGGGCTAAAAGATAGCTGTTCTTCTGCCCTGTGGTATAGGTGGAGTTGGATCCAGAGATCCAGAATAGAAAGCAGAATGGTGTTCAGAGACAAAGACCGCATGGAGTTTGATGAGAAAACCAGCCCTTATAGCAGCAACTCCCTGAACAAGCCTCAGCCTTCCCAAGCTTCAATCACTCCACCTGTGAAATAGTATGATTAATAACAAAAATATCAATAAGAGCAAACACACTGGCATTTTCAATGCACCAGCTACTGTTATAAGCCCTTTAAAGATACACACTTATTTCTATCTCAGAACAACTCTGTGATGTGGGAACTGTTACTCTTCACATTTCACCAATGAAGAAAGGTTCAGCAACATGCCAAGGCTATAGCTGACAAGTTGGAGCACCAAGATTCAAACTTGGGTCTTTGGCCACCAGACTGTGCACTTAGCCACTGATTTCTTAATCCTCATGAGACTGTGAGGGGCAAGTGAGCAACACCATGTGGAATCGCTGCAGAAGTGCCCTCTAGCCGCAGCCAGCCTCTTCATTTCACAGATGAGGAAACTGAGGCACAGAGAGGCCAAGGTCACAGGTCTAGAAACCAAAACTCCTGCCTGGCAGGTCAGTGCTGCTAGAACCCGTGCCGCGTGTGCCAGGGCAGTGCAGGACCCTTGCCAGTGTGCAAACAAAACTGAGAGAGACAGAGTCAGAAAGACAAAGAGGAAGAGAACCTCCCCGCGCAAAGGAAGGAGGTCAGGAAATGGGCGGCTCCTGGGGCTCGGCTTCCTCTCCGTGCGTGCCGGGGCCTGGCTGGGTGGCTCAGCAGCCGTGTGCTGCTCTCCCCAGGTGCGTGTGCGCCTGTGCGTGTGAGAGAGAACACGCACACACCCGGACAGTGTGTCTACCCGCGCACGTGAGAAGGGCCTCCGAGTCCGCGTGCCTGTTCGCGTGTACATGACGTACTTGTTGGGAACCTTCCCTGCTTGGCTCTGGGGAGGATACCAGGAGTCCCAGGTGAAGTAGCCCTGTTTGACTCCAGAGGGCAGAAAGGCCCCCGTGGTGGGAGTCCCAGGGCGGCCAGAGACCGGGAGGAAGGACCTAACTCATGAGGTGGTGAGTCCTTGTCTCTGGAAGAAACCAGCATGTACCAGGGCAGCTTACTGCTCCTTGTAGAATTGGAAGTTTAGTTGGGAGATCCGGGTTCATGCCTCTTTTTAGGTGAAATTGACATGCACGACCTCACAGGGTAGTATTTACCCACAAGAGCTACTTTATGCATATTTTTAATGATAAATGAGGGGCTTCATGCATGACCTCTGAGGTCCCTTCACCTCTCAGCACTATGCCATGAAGAGTGTCGAGCGGGTGTGGAGAAGGGAGCTTCCTTCTGGAAGGAGTGGGTCAGCGAGGCGTCCTGGACGTGGCACTGGGGCCGGGCCTGAGCAGGAGGCTGGGTGTGGGCATTCAGGGAGAGGGGCACTTGAGCCACGACCTGGCGGTAGGCTGTGCCTGCGGAACAGGGACAGACACAGTGGATGACACCGTGAGGAGTGTGGCTGGGATCAGATGGCCGAAGGCCTTGAGTGTCAGGCCAGGGACCTTGGACTTTGTGATCAGGCCTGGTGATGTATGGATGGTTTCTGAGAAGGGAGGTGGTGTTTTGGAGCTGGGTTCAGAAGAACTTGTCATCTCAGCAGTATGTGGGATGCGCTACAGCGGAGGAGGCGTCAGGAGGAGAACCTGGGAAGGAGACGGCTGCTGTGGCCACGTGGGCAGAACAGGGCTCGTGGGAATGGAGAGGAAGAGGCTGGAGACGCTGCTAAAAGGCGTGGGGTGAAGGAAACATCTGCTATGTGTCAGGGCCTGTGGTAGTGGATTTTCACATATGAGCCCATTTAATCCTCCTGACAACCTTATGAGAAGATTGTTATTACTGTCCTCATTTTGTAGAGGAGGAAACTAAGAGTCAGAGAGGGTAAGCAACTTGTCCAAGGTCACACAGCAAACAAGTGGCAGGACAGGGATTTGAACCCAGGGAAACATGGGATAGATTGAATCTGGTAACTGAATGTCAGGGACCAGAGCAGAGGAGAGAGTGATGATAGAGACTTGGTCCCAGTGCTTGGCTGGCAGGTGACTGGAGACGCACCAGCCTGTGGTGAGCCCGCAGAGGGCATGCCACAGCACTGGGACAGGGCCACAGTAGCCATCCACTCTGCCTTGTGGCTCCATGGCATGACAGTTTGCAGAGCCTGCCGTGGAGAAGGAGGGCTGGGCCTGCAGGCGACCTGGGGACTGGCAAGGCAGCTGGGGGAGGGGGGCTGCGGGAGGTCTGGTGGGGACTCCCAGGGCCTGGTGGGTCAGTCACAGAGTTCACATTGCTGCCTTGCTTCTCTTCCACACAGAGCCGTGTGTATTCTCTTGCGATGCACAGAGGCATTTGCCATGACTCCCTGGTGAGAATTAGTTCAGGTTATCGTATTTGCCGAGGCCCTGGTTCCCTCCTATGTTTCCCACGTAAAAGAGCTAAGAAGTCTGCCTGCAGAGTATTGCGGAATTCAAGATCCTAGGAGCAGGTCTGGGGCCTCTTACAATGTCACAGAATCAGGGTGTTCTAGGGACAAGTCTGCCTTATTTTGAAGATAGGGAAACTGAGTCTCTGAAAATTGCCGTCCTTTGTCAGTTGCTACCAGTAGTGAGTGGCAGAAATGGGTCCAGGCCCTCGAGCTCCTGACTCTCAGGTTTTGCTTTCTCCACTGACACCCAGTGAGGCAGCTGTCCTGGGGAGAAGCTTCTAGCCTGTCCCATAAAACAGCGCTGGGGGCAGTTCTATAGACAGGTTCTCGCATTGGGTAAACTGTCTCCAACTGGTATGCTCTTTATAGCTCTTTATGCAACACAACACACACACACAACAGTGATTGTTTCTACTCATCCATCTGTCAGTCATTTCCTTGACTTCTCAAATTGTTTCCTCTTCTCTAAGGGAAATGTGATAAGGCACAGTTTAGACAGAGAGCTAGGAAGTGTCCCGTCCAAGGACAGGGTTCGAGGGAGCCCCGTGAAGCCAAAGGTGCCGAGCGCGTTAGCAGAGCCTGGGGCGCGGCAGGGAAGATGCGGGAAAGGAGGGGTGGCTGTGGGAGACCAGGACGGAGGAGACGAAAAGCAAAGAGCAAGAGGGAAAGAGGAAAATGAGTTCATGGCACGGACGCCTCGGTGGTGTGGGCAGAGCTGTCTCTGGGGACCTGCACTCTGGGGACCTGGCTCCCCACACTCAGGGAGGCAGCCAGAAGCAGGGAGACCACCAGGTAGACGCAGAATGACAAAGCTAGCCAGCCTTATGTTGTAATATACCCTCCAACCAGACACTTGCAAGCGTGAAAGGGGTGTTGACAATGATGGGGCAGCAGGCATCGGCCAGCCTGTCCGGGGCAGTCTGGCCATCCGCAAGGCAGCCAGTGCTCCGTGAGTGCGGCATGGTGCAGGCTTGCGGACGTCTGCTTGTGCGCCTCGCCACGGCCATCGAGCAGGCACTGCCGTCATTCACTTCTGTAGAGACGTCACCTGGGGAAGAGAGCGAAGTGTCCCGCCCACAGTCGCACAGCGGCAGAGGCAGGGCTGACCCAGGCGGTGTGGCTGTCTCAGCCGCACCTGCAGCTCTGCGAGTGCTGGCTGCATTCCTGCCAGCAGGGGCAGCCGGGAAGAGTCCCCACCCCTTGCAGGACTCAGCACAGCGACCTTCGTGTCTTTGCCTCCCCTTCCTAGCTGCTCTAGCTGGGCAGTTTTGCATGGCTTCATCTGGATGACAGAAACAAGTCTGCAAAAAAAAAAAAGAAGAAAGAAAAAAACAGAAAATAAAATGAGTCTGCAGCCGAGGCCGAGGCAATGGGCGGGAAGCCGCCAGCAGGGTGTCCCCTGTGAGGACACTCGCACAGAATGGCTGCGGTTGGCGCCAGGTCTGGAATGCCAGTCCATTGCGGCTTGGAACTGCCCTGCCCTTTCAGACAAGGTCACCGAGGGCCGGGTTGGATACAGGAAGACCTCTTGAAATTCAGTGTTAGAAATGGGTTCCTGAAGGACTCATCTGCCTGGGTACCTAGAAGGTGCCACCGTACGCTCAGGGGCTCTTGCAACTTGAGGAGTATAGAATTCCCTTCTGCGAGAGAGAAGTGCACCCCCCTTGTCAATGTGTTTCGGCTCTCAACCCCAGCTTTCTTAGAATTCCAGTGGGACACTTTCTTCCCTTACCTGTTTATTGACACACCCTGGGGAGACATTTACGGGGGCAGCAGGCTCAGTGGCAGGTGGAGCCTGACTCTGGGTGATGTCCCAGGTATCTCTAGGAGGAGCAGGGAGGTAGGAACAGGCAGCGTCCCATGTGGCTCATATCCCAAGGGCCTCTGTCCCCACCACATCTGGTGGAAGATCCCTTACCCACGTAACAGAGCTGCCCTACCTGGGGCTGGAAGGCTGTGAGGCTGGGCCTGAAAACTTACAGGAAGGTGGAAATGGTGCCTCACCCAAAGGCGGTCAGGCAGTGAGGCAGGGTCGGCTTAGCACTGAGCCCTGTGCTCCTAGTGTACCGCTGGTCTGTGGAACTCTGTGCCCTTCCAGCCTTCGTTAGAGGAGAGGTGAGAAGGTGAGACTTAGCGCACGTATTGTAGGTGTGCCAAGACACACAGGGACCAGCAGGTGTGGCTGCCCTCCTCCCGGACCTGCACCTGCGTTTCTGCCAGGCGGCTTCCTTCACTCCCTTTTTAACTCTCAGCAGCACCAGGGGAAGTGGGAGGTTGGCTGCAATGGCCCAATTACCAGTGCAGACAAGAGGAAAATCTCCTATTACCTGGGCTATTGGTTTATTTTCACTTTATTTACTTTACAGATTGCTCAGCATTGAGCTCCAGGATTTGCAGCCGGCCGGAGTTCCGGCAAGTGGATGGAGTTTGCCACTTTGTCTACCCCATGTAACCATACACGCTCACCCGCTGAGATGGAGGGTCGGATGGGTGCTGATGTGGGAGGGAGACCAACTGCCTGCAGCCCCACCTTGACCCAATACAAAATGCCAGTGGCCTCTTCCCCTGCACCTTGAGCTTGATGCACAGAAATGCACCAGGCACGGCCCAGGGCTCGGCAGGAACGAACTCGTTCAATCCTTGCAACGGCCAGTGGGATAGGCAGCACTATCCTCATTCTCTCCTTTTACAGATGAGGAAACCAAGGTTACTTTTTCCAGGTCATACAGCTCACAAGAGGCTGACCTGGGATTTGAACCCAGGCAGCCGTGCTCCAGGGCTCCTCAGCTCTTCTACAGCCTGCCTCCTCTGAACGCTTATCCAGGGCCCAGTTCTGACCTTAAGCAGGCACGTGCCCTCCGGATTAGCCCTCAAACCTGAGTTTCTTTTCTCTTCATTGAAACGAGAAGACAGGAGTTCCCTGCCGGTGCATCTCGGGTGAGCTAGGGCTGTGGGAAGGCACGCAGTCAAGGCTCGTGTGACCCGCCAGTTGGGGTGGGTTTGCCTGTTGTGAGAGCTTGCTGTTGAGTTCCGTTGTCAGGGTGTACTCTCCCCCTTGGTCCTTGTCAGTGTGCTCGTCTCGGACAGGAATGTCCCAGGATGTAGGGGCAAAGTCTCTCACCAAATGCTGCTGAGTGCCGCCCCGCCAGCAGTGGTCCGGCAGGAGGTCTGGGCCAGGAAGCGAAGAGTGGCCTGCAGCAGGCGTGCACAGCCCTTGGGCTGCCTTCGTCCGCCCCAGCTGCCAGAACAGAACGCCACAGACGGGTGGCTCAAACAACAGAACTGTGTTTTCTCACGGCCCTGGGGCTGGAGTCTAAGATCACAGTACCAGTTTGGTGGGTGAGGGTTCTCTCCTGGCTTGCGAGACAGCCACCTTCTTGCTGTCCTCACAGGGCACGGAGTACAGGAGGGGGGAGTGCGAGCAAAGCTCTCAATCCCATCACGAGGGCCCCACCCTCACACCCTCCTCTAAGCCTGATCTTCAAGGCCCTGCTTCCAAACACCATCACCTTGAGGAGGGTAAGGGCTTCCACATATGAATTTGGGGGTGACAACATTTAAGCCCGTAGCAGAGGGCGATCTGAAAAGATAGCCAACGACGTTAGTGTTTATGGGAAAGTGAGTAAAGCACATCTCTGTGGCTTCGCAGAGGAGGTGGGGCTGGAGCTGGACCTGGAAGTGTGGCCGGGGCGGGAGACACAGAGACAGCCCTTGGCCCCTCGGCATGGCCGCACCAGGTTGGCATGCCCTTCTGGGGGCGTGAACGCGGTCAGGAGGTCAGGGGGAAGGGGATCGGCGACACTGGCCAGAGAGACTCCTCCCGGTGGGTAGGCGGGTTTTGTTGTTCGGTGGGGAAGGAGGAGGTGGTCTGTCAGGGCCGGTAGAAATACCGCCTGAGCAGTACTGAAACTTCAGAGGCCGTCTTTCCAAGACGAGGGTTTTCTGCGCAAGGCAGCAGCGCCACCGCCCCCAGATGAGGACTCAGTGAGGGCAGGTGGGGAAGGGGACGGGGTTCTTGGAGTCTCGTTTCTGTGGACGGCATCTTCTGGGTTCCGGTCAGAAGTTACTCTCAGGGAGATACCAGCCAGAAAGAAAAATTGTTCAGCATAGAACCTCTGGGTCTTTCCGTGGTGGCTTGGCCTGTGGTGGCTTTTTGGTTTTCAAGCCTCTGGGGACTTGGGTTGAACAGACATCCTGGATTAAGACCATACCCAAGAGGCCCGGGGTGGCCCCCAGGTGCGTGGGCGCGGGTTCCCCACAGCGTCCGCAGGGGGAGGCTGCCCGGCTCCCTTTACGTTAGTTTGTTTTGGTGTCTCCACTGGGCTGAGAGTTGGATTTAGGGGGTTTTGTTTTTTGTTTCTATTTTTTGTGATAAAATGTATGTAACGTAAAATTTACCATTTTAGCCATTTTTAAGCATGCAGTTCAGTGGCATGAAGTGCGTTCACAGTGTGGATTTTTCCATCTTCTCAGACTGAGAGGGTTTGGTTCTAGCCTTGGCTCCAGGAAGTCCTACAGCAATAAACTGCCTCAGTTTCCCTCTCCGCACAGTGGCCTCGCTATCTGACTTCCTTTCCGATAGGGCGACCTCTCTGCTGCCATTTCTGGTTACTTTCTGTCTTCTCTAATTTTCTGCTTCACTCAAGAGCTTCTGTGAGACTGCCCTCCTGTGGGCAAAGCACTTTGTACAGCATCCCCTACGTTTCTCCCAAGGTCTCAGAGGTAGTTTTTGTCACCCATGCTTCCCAGACAGGGAGACCAAGCATCACGGATGTGAGTGTCGGACCCAGGGCCCTGTCATTTCAGAGCCAGGTTTCCCTTCTGGACTCCCAGACCCTCCCTCCTCCACCTAGTGGGTGTCTTTGTGCAGAGTCAGGCACAGCTAACCTGCCTGGGCACATCAGTGTCTACTCTAGAAGGCTTCTAGAGTCCGCATGGATTTGGGCATGTACTGTGTGAACCGTGTTCCATTAGGATTTTAACTGAAGCCTTTAGCCAAAAAGGATTTGCTGGAAAATAGCTTAATTACATACCATAGATAAACTGCTAATGGAATTTCCCAAACTGCTAAATTAAGCTTTTCAACTAATTACACACGTACTATAAAAGTGTGGGTTTAGCTCTGACCATGGTCCCTCCTGAGGCAGAGAGTTGGTGTATCTTCTCTGGCCAGCAGGGGCTTGGTCACCATGTCAGTTCTTGTTCTTGATTATGATCGCTTTTGCTTTTCTGTTCCCTCTTGGTATGTCACTGCAGCTTGACTCTGCATGTACTCGGGGCACAGGCACTGGTTCCTAGGCCATGGTTGTTCTGGCTACAGATTCGGCTGAATGCATTTCCTGTTTCTTCCACCATCTATATCTTCTGTGATGTGTCCACTGGCTCATTTCCTATGGCTTGTCATTACCCTTGCAGTGAACTGCATGCCCCTGCAATGTCTCCCAGTACTCAAGATTTTTAGGGTTCAGCTTTGCTTGGGGCTCAAGGTTCTGACTTCAGTAGATGTGGCTTAACTCTGGGAGTGAAGTCAGCTGGGGAAGCAGCAAGGCACTCAACAGACTTTCATGGTGGCTCCATGCTTAATAATAAGATAATTTATTAAGTGCCTTCCATGTGCCAGGCACTATTTCTAATCTGGGTCTTAGTGTCCCCATTTTACAGATAGGGAAACTGAGACTCAGAGAGGTTCAACAACTTGGCCCTCTTGATGGGTTCACACATCTAGTCCTGGTATAGACGTCTGTATCATGGGTGCCTCACCCAGGCTGGTGGTCCCCCTGCACCAGACTGGCTCCCTGCACAGGGTGACTTCTTGGATTGTGGGGTCGGCTTGACAACACAGCTGTGTTAACATCTGGAAAATGGGAACTGGCTCCCCTGGCTCCACGCTAGGCGAGCTGCTTCTGGACGGCATAGGCCATCCAGAAATGCAGGGATGGGAAAGGCCAGTTAAAAAGTCTAATATAGAAGTTCTTTTGTAAGGAATGAAATTTTAATACATTAAACCACAGCTGGAATCAGAAACAAACACACAAAAAGGAACTGAAAAGTAAAATAAGTGTTAATGGAAAGAGAAAAATTACTAGGCTTCCATTATGTAATCACACATTGCAAACTAAAAGTATTTTTTTTTAACACACAAGCCCTATTTACTGGAGTCAGAAATGGAATGAAAAGTTCTAATTTGTACTGAATAGCAGTCAGTTTATAATACATACCACATTTGAATTTTCTGACACTTTGGGGGTTACATTGATGTGGTTTTGCTGAATGTTAATGCCAAGAAAACAAAAACAAAACAGATCAATAGATACTTATTGAGCACCTGCCGTGTGCAGTGCATTGTACTGGGAGGAAGAACAAAGGAGACAATACTTCTTTCAACCACACACAAGGCAAAGAGAGCCGGCCACCCAGACAGCATATGTGACTTGTGCCAAGGGGCTGGGACAGGCTGTTTATGCTCTAGAAAGAAACTGGGCTTTGGAGAGGGCTTAACTAAGTAGGGTGGGAACTGAGCTGAGTCTCAGTTGAAGAAGGTAGAATTCAGCAGGTAGGTGGTACAGGAAGTCCTGGGAGGAATGTTCCATGAGGATCCTTCAGTCCGTCTTAATAGACAGTGTCTGAGGACTACTCTGCATGGAAACCAAACCAATGAGGTTCTGCCCAGGCCGTAAAGTATGCCTTAGCCCTGTATTTCTAAGGGGCATGCCCTCCTCCTGCCAGCCTTCACTGACGCAGTCTACAATCTAAAAGGATGTGAGACTTCTCCCAGCAGGGAGCCAGGATTCAATTCTGGATTCTCTGCTCCTTCCTAGACAGAGGTGTCCTTGTGTAGAATCCAGCACAGCTGGCCCTGCCTGTGCACGTGCTCCGGAAGGTTTCTGGAATCAGCCTGGATTTGGGTGTGTATGATGTGGACCGTGTTGCATTAGGATGGAGATGGTGTTCAGAACCATGCATAAGATGCTGTGGAGCTACAGGGTGGAAGCACATGTGACCACCTAAAGAGACTCAATCTCTTCTTAACAAAGTTATCCACTAGGAAAAGCCAATCAAAACAGAATGGGAAGAGAAGCCCAGATGGTAACTCTTTTAACAGTAGGCCTGCCATTGACTTATTTCATGCCTGCTGCCTGATTTCTTCTCAGCCCTGGCTATAGGGCCAAAGGCAGCAGTTCACGGTTTGGCCATGCCCTTGGCCTGGCCCTGCCCTCTCTGTGCGTTCAACCCAAGTGCCACAAGGGCTCTTGTAGCCCATGAAGTTTCTGGGGCAGGGTCATCCTAGAGCGCTTTGGAAGAGATGTTGACCAGCACACTTACTGTCCCAGCTGGCTGTCTTGCCCCTGTCAGAGGACAAACGTGCCTACTCCACTGCTGGTGCAGTTAGCCTGTGACCTCCAGGCTGACTGAGCCTGATGCATGCTCCTGGGGCCAGGGCACAAGTTGAGTGACTAAGTTGTGTCTTGTGCCCTCTTACCTTGTCCCATTCTGAATGCAAATGCCAATGTGATGCGAGTCCTGAGGCTGTTCTCTTATCCCTGGTCCACAGAAGCAAGAAGCAGGCAGACAGGTGAGCAAGTCAAAAGGTCAGGTGGAGAGGTTGCGCCAGGCAACTTCGTAACGTGCATGGCAGGAAGAGCATGTTCTAGGCTCAGGTTCACCACTTGTTCTCTGTGGGCTTTGGTTGCCTCCTCTATAAAAGAGCTGCCCTTCATGTCTCTTAGAATTGTTGAAGAGATGGAATTAAACAGTAGACACGTGAAGGCCCTGCATGAGGATCGGGCCTCCTAAGTGGGGGCTGCCTGTGCTATTTGCAGCCAAGCGGTTTCTGTCCACTGAGCAGCTTGGCCCCAACGAGCCTTTTCTTCTTAGGTTTTTATGACAGATTCATTTGTAGATCAACTCTATAGTCAACTCATGACTTTTATCAATACCGCATGGTCCAGTTAGGGGATTGAGGCTCAGCCACTGCCCGACAGGCCCGAACTTTCCATCCAGCCAAGTCAAGACTCTCAGGAGGAAGTGGGAAGGGGTCCAGTGAGCCGGGAGCCTGTGCCGTGTTTCCACCCAAAACAGCATGGAGACACCCCTGAAACAGAGTGGGAATTACAGCTTGCATAGTGGTAAAATGAGGCTTTGCCATTTCCAAGAAACAATAATCTGTGGTGTGTCCTGATATCTGGAGCTTCTGTCCTCCCTTTGCAAATATTTGCTCAAGGGTGTGGAGGGCGGAGGCAACCACCGAGAAGAAAGGAAGGAGGAAGACAAGTGTCCACGAGTACATATGTGTGGCCAGACAGCTGTCAACTCAACTTGGTGTAGATTTATGCAAACTCCCTTTCACCGAGTGCCTGTCGTATGCAAAGCCCTGCACTAGGAGCTAGTGCAGTTATTTTCCTTAACTCAGAGGTGAGGAAACTGAGGCTTATGGCATCTACGCAGCTTGCTTGAGGTCACATGGCTGGTAAGTGTAGAACCAGAATTCAAATCCAGGTACTTGGACTGCAGTAATAACATCTAATAACAGGGTAAGTTGTAGGACCCTGGTGATAATCCTTCGTGTTGATGAAGCTGTTTGCCGTTTACATAGCAGCCCTACACTCTGCTTTCAAATCTTTACAGCAACACGGTAAGGTATTAATACTGAGTATTATATACTCAATTATGCATATTAAATAAAATTATAACTGTGTAGGCACTTAGTAAATTGTAAAGTGCTCTACGATTATGATATAATTATTGTCTCATAAACAATATCAGAGGACGCGTAAGTTGTAAATTGCAGAGTAAGGACGCCACCCCAGGTCCTAGAACTTCAGGATTAGTGCTATTTATTCCCTTGCCGCCATCAAGCACAGACTGGCTGTGGGTTTATCTGTCCCCCAAGTTGTTGCCACATGAAAATTGGGCGGAGACCTTACAGAAGACTAATTAGCTTTCCTTAGCTGCAGAGAGCCCTGGCGAGGCTGTGGGAAGGAGCTGGGCAGCACAGGCCACTTTGCGCCACAGATGGACCAGCACGCATTTTATAACACCATAAAACTGGCCGCAAATCATTTTAAAACTGTGAGTCAAACTCGAATCCAGGCTACATCCCTGGGACTTGTGTGTACACACACAGTATTTCTTAGATAAAGAAATCGTAAATATCCTGTTTACAATGCCTCAGGAAAGATGAAAAGAAAATAACCGCTGAATGTCAGCTCTGTAGTGCGGATTCATGCCACGTGAAAAAGTCCCAGGATTTTATCTTAGAACTGAAGCAGAAGAGTCATTCTTTGTTGCTAACAATGTCTTATTTGTTTGTTCATGAACTTTCAAAGGCATAAGAAATCCACATTTATTTTACACCTTCCAGATGCAGAAGCTATGCCGGGAGCCGTTATTATGTGTTTGCTCATTTATTCCTCACAAAATCCTTGCATAAGCGGCACTATATGTGAATTTTTAAGATGAGAAAATCAAGACTGAGAGATTAAGGAACTTGACTCAGATTTCCCAGATAGTAAGAGATGCAAGATATGAATATTTCTGACTACCAATCTATGCTGTTTTCCCAACAACACACTGAGAACATTTATCTTCAGTTTCTTTGTTCTTGATTCCTTCTTTAATCGCAAATCTTCCATCTAGATCCTCTCTATTCCTGTTTGAAATTCATCTTTTAAAGTTTTCCCTTAATTAGGATCTGCATGCAGCAGAGTCTCAGGGTTTGTTTTGTTTTCAAATAATGTGTTTATTTCTCTTATTCTTAAAGGATATTTTCAAGTATAGCATTCTCAGATGACAGCTAGCTGCCTTTAGCATGTTGAAGGTATTTTCCCACTGTCTTCTGTCCTGTGTGTTGCTGATGAGAAGAAAACTACCTAATTGTTAATCACTTGAAGACAACTTGTCTCGGCCCTGCTGCTTCTGAGACATTCTCTTTGTCTCTGTGTTCTGTGGTCTCACTGAGCTGTGTCTGCTGGTAGATTCCTTTTTATTTATTCTTGGAATGTTTGAATATGTGTCTTGGTATTTTTCATTACTTTTGGAAAATTCTTAGCTATTGTCTGTTTAAATATTCTCTTTCTCTTCTCCTTCTGGGACTCCAAACAGAAAATGTTCATATTCACATCAATCTCTCTTTAACATGTCTCTGCGTCTTTGTCTTTCTGCACTGCATTTTGGTTCATTTATTTTCAACCTAACTTCCAGTTCACTGTTTCTTTCTCAAACCATATCTAATATGCTGTTAAGTTTATCCACAGTTTGTAATTTCTGTTATTTATATTTTTATTTTTGTTATTTATTTATTTATTTTTTAAGGCTGGTCAGGTGAGGTAGTGGGAGTGGAGAAGGAGCAAAGGAATCTGTAACTGGTTGTGATCAATTAGTTGCAAACACCACTGCACTTGGACGAACCATATGTCTTTTATGTTTAAAAATTCTCTTTGATCAATTTTTCAAATCTTCCTGGTTATTCCTCATGATTTTTTGTTTCCTGCACAGATCTTCATATTTGTCTTTAATTTCTTTAAATGCATTATAGTCATTATCTGAAGTCCCTAGCCAATGAATTCCTTCCTTTCTTGTCAGATCATCAATGCTTTTAGAAATGTTTTTTCATATTTTATGTAAGACTTTCAGGAGTTTTTACTGGGAGGGTCAGTCTGGGCAATTAGTCTGCCATAATGCTGGAAATAGAAATCTAGTATACTTACTTAAAATTGACAAAATTATAAGAGGGAAAAGTCATCAAATGTGTCATGGCCTGTTTGTAGGACGGAGGATGAACACCAAACATAAAACACAAACACACAGAACACAAAGAGAAATGCAGACACACATACAGACGGGTGACTCGAGTAATAATACACCAGTCAGTTTTATTTTTATACTCTAAAAGATTAAAGTTAGTTCCTTGTATGCAGCCACCCAGACATGGCAGCAATAGCCATAAATTCCGGAAAGCATAGCCTTAGGGAAGCAGATATCCCCTGACTCAGAATTTCAAGGTGGTTGCTCTAGGCACTAGGCATAGATAAAGGACCGAGATTAGCAAGGGTGGGCAAGGTGAGCCACAGGGGGCATTTCTCATCCCCAGCTTCTCTTAGGGTGACCCCCTAAGATCTTCGGCTGAACCCCAGAAGCTGTGCCTGGCTTAGGTCGCCCCTCCCTTGAGGGGTCTTACCCGTCATTGACTAACCAGCCATCTTATGGGGTGTACACAGCAATCACAGGAACAATATGTTTATCATGTGGCCTCCAGACCCCCAGTGCCGTGGGGCGGGCTGCTCTTGCTAGTTGCAGCTCAGGTCTTTTGTTATGTCTCTAGGCAACACCTTTGTTTATCACAGGGAGCCTGTTTGGAACACATTACTTTCAAACGCTCTGGGCAGAACACGTACATTACTCACTAACTTTAATTCTTAAACTAGGAAAATATATGTCAGTCCCCTACAGGAAAAGTCATCAAATGGAGCTTGATATTCAGGAACCTGAAATTGCCCACACCCCACTGAATGCACCTTATGAGTGCCCTGAAGAGTGCACGGGTGTCAGATGAGAAGCCATGCAGAGTATGGCTTGCCTAGCCAGCATGGGTTCTGCTTGGCACCCCACCCCCACAGGACATAACAGCAGAAGTAGGGTGACCAAGCAAGTGGAGGATATTTTCAGGAGGCCTATTTAGAAGTAATCATTTTATCTCTAAGGGATTAGAGGCCCCCTTAGGAGAGGAAGGCTTGGCAAGACTTGCCTTCTAGTTGCTGATTTGAGTCCACAAAAGCCGGTAGGACTTGGCTTTGTCCCCTTGTAATTCATGGGATATGTGTTCTTCCATTAAAGTGGTCCTGTGGGAGTATCCAAGAATGGTTGCAGAGGGGACCACAGAGTTCATACAGGCCTCAACATCTCCTTCCCCCTACTTACCATCTCCAATTAGCCACTCAGTGCTCTTGGGTCCACCTTCTAAATAGCTCTGGAGTATCTTCACCTGTACCTACCTCTGCTACCACCACCCTGGTCCAAGACACCACCAGCTCTTGTCTGGACGGTATCTACTGACCTCAATGTACCTACTCTCTACCTTTCCCTTCCAAAATTCATTCTGCACCAGTAGCCAAAGCCATCTTTTTAAAAACGCAAATCAGATCATGTGTCTCCCAACCTCTTAAGTTTTAACTGCAGTGATTTCCTATGACTTGTTGGGATAAAGTCCCAAACTCTAACCTGGCCCATCAAGCCCTGTTCCCCAACCTTGTCTCCTGCCACTGTCCTCCATGTTAGAGTTTTTCTAGCTGCCCTGGTTCCGTGGTGTTTCTTCCGTGTTGCACTTACCTGTTTACCAGGAGGACTCACCCTGCGCCCTCCTCAAGCCTTCATTTTCTTCTAGCATTATCAAGGTGTAATTGACAAATAAAATTGTATAAATTTAATGTGTTCAACATGAGTTCAGATATATATATATATATATATATATATATATATACCGTGAAATGATTACCACAGTCAAGTTAGAGCACACATCCATCACCCCACCTAGTTAGCATTTTTGTGCTTATGGTGCGAGCGTTTAAGATCCACACTCTAGCCAATTTCAGTATACAATACAGTATTGTTAACTATAGTCACTGTGTTGTACATTAGATGCCCTGAACTTATCCCCTGAACTTAGTTGTACAGCTGTAATTAAATGTTACCCTTTGAGTAACCTCTCCCCATCTCCCCACCCACCATGACTACCACCATCCTACTCTCTATTTTCGTAAGTTTAACTTTTTTAGATTCCATGTGGAAGAGAAATCATGTGGCATTTGTCTTTCTCTATCTGACTTATTTTACTTAGCACAATACCTTCCAGGTTCATGTTGTTGGGAATGGCAGGATTTCCTTCTTTCTGTGGCTGAATAATATTCCATTGTGTGTATGGACACACACACCCACGCACACACACCCACACACACTACAATTTCTCCATTCATCTGTTGGTGGACACTTAGGTTGTTTTCATGTCTTGGTGACTGTGAGTAATCTGCAGTGAACATAGTAGGTAGTGCAGACATCTCTTTAAGCTGTTGATTCCATTTCTTCCTGATACGTGCCCAGAAGTGCAATTGCTGGATCATATGGTAGTTTATTTTTAATTTTGGGGGGAATATTAAAAAATATTTTTATTTTTAATGTTTTGGGTAGTTTTATTTTTCATTTTTGAGTCCCTGGAGCCCAGTGAAGTGCCTGGGACATCAGAGGGCGTCCAAAATGTTTCTTTAATTAAATGACAGAATTGGCGTAGTTGTAGAATTTATGAATCTATTGAAAATCTGGTAAAATGTGTGCAGTCTGGGGACAGGACTGCATACCAAGGACAGGTAGGGAGAAGAGAGTGTGTATGTGACATGAAAGTCGGGGAATGTTGCGGTTGGGCTAGTGGGATTGTGATTCGGGAATATGGTCCTGTGGTCTCGGGACCATCTGAGTGCACGTCACTTAGGATAATCATAGATGTGGGTAGCAAAGAAAAAAATCCAACTCAATGGATTTAAAAAAGGATATTTATTACATATATCATGATATGGAATTATTATCAGACCACTGTCTAATCCAGCAGTCAATGATGTCCTTAAGGACCCAGGTTCATTCTTTTTGCTCTGCCCTCAGGCTTCCTATTCATGGTTGCAACCTGGCTGCGAAGTTCTCGGCAGCATACTCGACAGCACAGCACCCAGCAGAGGAAAAGAGCCAAGAACACCCTCCTGGAGCTCCCCAGCAGGCTTCCTCTGATGCCTCAACAGCCAGAGGTAGGCTAGCCCACCCAACCTATGCACTGGCAAGGGGGCCCACGTTTGTTTTGATGGGATGAGGTCCCTGAGCTGGGAACAGGTCACTGTTCCAAGTGGTGAACAAAACTGGAGTTCTGCTAGAGAGGAGGGAGGGAAAAGTGGACGTTGCTTAGGCAAGCAGCAGGGTCTGCCTCACCCTGACCCAGAGAACCTGTAAATGCATTGCTTGAAGTCAGGAGAGGAATACTTTCCTCTCTCTTTTCCACCCACAGGTCATGCCTTGACCACAGCTGCCCTTCAGGAGGCTGGCACAGAGCCACAGCCAGGTCATCAGGCTGCTTGTCAAGGGTGTGGCAGAACTGCCACTCTTCCTCCGTGAGCCCAGCCTGAGCGTCCACCAGGCACTTGGTACATGAGGGACCCTGAGCCCTAGGCAAGCCCGACCAGAGCCCTGGGATCCAGGAGGAGTCAATCCAGGTACTCTGCCTCCTCTGCCCGGGGATGTGTCTGGACACGGGGCTTGCTTATGGTATGAGTCAGCGCTTCCTCGGTGCGGAGCGTGCAGGGAGCGGCGCCTGCAGGAAGGCTGGGCCGGATAGACAGGTGTTCTCCGCGAGGAGGAGGAAAGCAGCAGCTCTATGAAGGGTCTCTGATTTTCTCTAGTCCCTCCTTCTTAAAACCTCTGTCAACTCACCAAAGGGACTTTCAGACCACCTGGATCTCATGTGTTTTGCTTGTCATATTCCTTGAGAGCTGTACCATCCACTGGGTCTGCCTCTCTCACCAGGGAAAGACGGCTGCTGGGGAATGGGTGGGGAGACTCCTCCGAGGGTGGCAGGTAGAGATCCTGCCAGCCGTGTGCATCCACAGTGGGCAGGAAGCTTGTGCTCCAGGCCAGGGACATCGGTGACAGCTTCTAGAAATTGCCTAATAGCCTGGCATCCTAAAGAATGTCCTAAAGAACTAGAAGCTAGCCCTTCCAGACACACAGCGCGGGAGCAGTGACACAGATGCAGGAGAAGGCTGTCTGGCCGGCAGCACGGCGGGGTTAGCCAGGAGGGACTGCCACGGCACCCACTGGCAGGGACAGGGGTGATGCTTATTTGGCCATCGTGATGTATATTTTTTGTGTTTTTGCTGAATCTTCAATCCAGTTGTCCATGTCCAGTAATAGAACATGTTATTTCTCAGTACTCAGTCATTGTTTATTGGTGGGTTTGACCCAGGCAAGACCCGAGAATTTTCGCTTCTTTGGGCAGAGTTGTCATCAGTATCTGTTGACACCTACTGAGATGGAGCAGTGTCAGGTACTTTTTTTTTTTTTTTGAGACAGAGTCTCACTTTATTACCCAGGCTAGAGTGAGTGCCGTGGAGTCAGCCTAGCTCGCAGCAACCTCAAACTCCTGGGCTCAAGCAATCCTGCTGCCTCAGCCTCCCAAGTAGCTGGGACTACAGGCATGTGCCACCATGCCCGGCTAATTTTTTCTATATATATTAGTTGGCCAATTAATTTCTTTCTATTTATAGTAGAGATGGGGTCTTGCTCTTGCTCGGGCTGGTCTCGAACTCCTGAGCTCAAATGATCCGCCCACCTCGGCCTCCCAGAGAGCTAGGATTACAGGCGTGAGCCACCGTGCCCGGCCTGTGTCAGGTACTTTTGCCACTTGAGTTGGCTCGAGGTTCCTAAGTATATATTAGTTTCCTAGGGCTGTAATCACAAAGTACCACAGGCTGGGTGATTGAAGACCATGGGATGTGGTTGTCTCTCAGTTCTGGAGGCGAGAGGTCTGAAATCAATGTGGCAGCAGGGTCATGCCCGCTCTGGTATGTGGAAGGCCCCTTCCTTGCCCCCCCCAGCTCCCGGGGGTTTATTGGTCATTGTTGGTGTTCCGTGGCTCCCAGCCACGTATCTCCAGTTTCTGCCTTCATCAGCATGTGGCTGATGTATGTGTCTCTGTATGTATGTCTGTCTCCAAATTTCCCCATGTTGTAAGGACATGGCTAGTATAGGATTAGGGGCCCTCCCTACTCCAATCTGATCTCATCTTAACTAATTACGTCTGCGGCAACCCAGTTCCCAAATAAGGTCACCTTCTGAGGTACTGGGGTTAGGACTTGAACATATGCTGTTTTGGAGATCACAGTTCAGCCCGTAGCACTAAGTGAGCTCGTGCACAGTGCAGGACTAGGAGCAGACGCAGGGCTGGGGCGAATACCAGCAGCATCCCTTGGTGCTGCCTGGAATTGACGGGGAGAAGGGAGAGCAGGCACTCGTGGCCTCTGTTCTGGGCATTCTCAGGCAAGTGTGCTTGAGCCGGGGTCCCGCTGGGCACACCGCGATGTCATGCTCCTGTGGAGGAACCACACCAGCCTGTAGCTCTCCTTTGTTTAGGACGAGTGGGGCAGAGCCTTGACAGAGGGGAACAAACAGACCATTTGGCTTTCAAGCAGCCTTAACGGTCGAGGAAGGCAGGGAAATTCCACCTGCCAGCATCTGGAGGCCTCAGTTTCAGGGGAAGCTGAGTTTGGAGGCAGCCTCTCCCACAGGGGGATGGGAGTAGCACCCCTTTCTCCTGGGAGAGGGGGAGCCACTCGTTCTACCTAGCTTATAGCCAGGCAATACAGAGAGAGCTCCAGACACCAGATACCGAACAACCTGCTTGTCTCCAAACCTAGTAAAACTTGGACCCTTTCCTACCAACTTTGCTGCCTCTCCAATTCCAGAGACCTTACTGCAGAGGTTGCAAACTGGAGGCTTATGGGCAGTTTACAATGTTTTTATATTATTTTTTGAATAAGCAAAACATTCACATGGTTGAAATCTTACCCCTGCCTCTATCTACCTGTCTTGCCCAACCCCTCCCTGATAACCACTTTTATTAGTTTCCTACATGTCTTTTCAACGTTTCTTTTTGCAAATACTTAGTCAATACAAATATATATATCCTGTCTCCATCCCTTTCTTTCTTTCCATCCCTAATTATAAGAATACTATTTACAATTTTTTAAACCTTGCTTTTTTCACTTCATTTATCTTGGCCATCTTTCCCTATTCATATGTTGAGAGCTTCCTCATTCTTTTTGCTACAGGGGTATAGTATCCCATGGTATGGATGCACCATCATTTATTTAAACAATCACAGGTTGTTTTCTGTCATTGCTGTTTTTACAAGAAATGCTGCTGTGAGTAAGCCTGCCATTTTGTATTGTCCCCGAATGTGTTAAAACGTTTAAAAATTCTGAAGTATCTTTGAATTATCAGAAGGACTGGAAACACTGGGTTCTAATTGCTGTATGTGGGACTGACTGCAGCTGTCTGTCTAAGGAGGACAACCTGCTCCCATCTGACGCCTTCCCCACCACCTCACACTGACTCTCTTCCAGCAAGCCTGGGCGCTGAGCACCGTTTATGGTCACAATTATGCTATTTTCCTTATAGGCGATTAAGGAGAAAGGGAAAATCACTCCTGTACTCATGTCTCTTCAAAGTGAAAAGTGAAAGCCAAGGAGGCCGTCTTTTTCCAGCAGAAGGGAGCGGGCACATCTCTCTGTGGGTGCCATTCTGCTTCACTTGCACCCGACCCCTTGCTCATCCTGTTCCTTGCCTGGACACTCAGGTTTGCAGCTTCTGCCTTGCTTTGCAGCCCAGGCCTTTCTCCCATCTCAGAGTGGAAGGGAAGGAACGCAGCTCTCTGCTTGCTTTAGCACTGTCTGGGCAGCTACTTGGAGATCAGCAATCAAAATGAAAGAGACAGTCAAAAGTATTGTTCTATAACATGTATTATCTCACCAAAACCCCCAGAGGAAGAAGTATTACTATCTCCATTTTATAGCTAAGGAAACAGTGACGGAGTGAAGAAGCTTCACCAAGATTCATAACTGATATGTGGCAGAACTAGGATCTGAACCCAGGATTTTCTGGCTCTAGAACCTGACGTTTTAGCCAGTATATCATGCTCCTTCCAAAGTCTTTAAAAACAGATGTGGTTTGCTGTTACATCTCTCACTACCTAAGTTTGTTGTTACTGATGCCCTGGGGGTGAAGGTTATGACAAGGATATGCGTCTCTGAACTTGGGCCCTGTGGCTGCCTAACCCAGAGAAGGTGATGGCAGTACACCTTTGTTCTGACAGAGGTGATGGCTCATCCTAGATGGCCTTTCCTGTTTTATAGAGTAGAATTGGCTCCACTGTTTCCTTTGCTCTTTCAGCCCCCAAACATTTATTGAGCAACTTCTGAATGCCAGGCTCTGTGCTCGTTGTGAGTGGTAAGATGAAGGAGCCACACCCTGGTGCTGGGGGCGTAGCTCCCACAGGGCAACAGAGAGCTGCAGGGCCACCAGGCAGGTGTGGTCCTGGTGACATAGATGTGTTGGGACAGGTCCTGAATGTAGCAAAAGAGATGAATTCACAGTGGAGCAACAAAGCGGGTGGTTTCCAGCTGTCTTAAGTCTTCATCATCTTACACTGCTTCACAAAGGAAGGAAGCAAGGCCCGGAAGTGGAGGCCGTGAGCTGAGGAATTGAGCCATCCTTCTGCCCACAACCCGGGGTGACTGTGACAACGGTCTCGGCTCTCTGGAGGTGAGCCCAGTCAGGGCTGAAGCTGGGCTGGCGAACCCTCCCCTCCCTTTGCTGCCCCTGCCTCAGCTTTTCTCATTCCTGGCCACCTGCTTAGCCTGTGAGCCAGGCCCCCGCAGGGCACTCACCCTGGGAGTCACTGTTCCACCAGATGGCGGAATCCTCTTCCCAGTGGAGGACTCTGAAACCAGCCGGTGAAGTGGGGGGAGTGCAGGGCTGGGGGAAGCGGGGACCAGGAGGGCACAGGCACTCCGCCTGACCTCTGAAACACTCCTCAGCAGCAGGATGTGCAGGCCAAGGCTTCTCCTCACCGTGCTTTCTTGGCTTTTGATGGCTGCTGTTTATCTTTCTTCTCCCCCACGTCTGGTGCAGCAGCGTCTGTCATCTCTGTGGTTATCTTAGGACAACTGGGGCTTTGCTTTTTTACTTGTTCTTTCTCTGAGTGTGATGTTAACCACAGCAGCCTACAGGCAGAGGGGAGGGGGAGGGAGCCAGTTGCTTTTCGTTCAAATGCTGTGGTCGTCAGCTGCAGCTCGGGTAAGTGGTGAATCGTACAAAACAAAGACGTTGAAACTCAGTCCCAAGTGACTGCAGGGAGCCCGTTGCTTGTGTTTCCTATGGATGAGTAATTAGAAGTGACTTGTTTTCAGGTTGGAAACAAACAGACATTTCGGGGCCACAGCCCTGTATGTGTGTTTCTCGGCCTGGCAGCTGTGCGAAGATACAAGGGGAAAACCTCAGACCTCCCTTGCCTTAAAGGAACATGGTGGCAGGAAGGGGAGGAAAATATCCAGCTGACCCACATTGTTGGGCCTGTCTCCTCATTAGGAAATGGATGGGGTTGGGTTTGGTCGGTATTCCCGGTGGGGTCAGTACTGCCCCCTGCAGTAATGCCTCCCAAACTTCCAAAGAAGTTATCCAAAGGCCCAGCAATTTAGGAAATGGTTGTTTTGGGAAGAGAAGCTAAATGAAATAAAGACAGAGCCTTGAACCGATGAGACAGTTTCCCCACTTCATGTATTCTACCTAGACTACAGTGTCTCCAAACTTCCACTGAACTGAAGGGGTTCTGGGGCAGTGTGCAGTTACTGCAAAGCAAAGAGAGACCGTCTGCAGATTCGTAATGGGAGGCTGGAGACTGCATCTAACAGACATAGAACTAGATACTGTTAAATTAGCTAAGGCAGATTAAATATCACCACTCAATGAACTTCTTCATAAAAGCTGTTTTTAAAGTAGTTTATATTCTTACATATATATTTATATTTGTAGTACAATAATAAGTCTCTTGTGAAAATTAGATATCACAATTATTTGCTTTGGGGTTGCCTTTCCTTTTTTCCTCTTACTCTGATAATCTCCTTCAAGATCTATCAAACACCTTATTCCAATCCATCCTCTTCTCCCCACTGCTCCTACTAAAAAGATATCATTTTCAAGGCTTTTTAAAAAATCATGGAGACTGAAAGTAAGCCTCAACACTGTGGGTGGGGTTCCCAGATTAGAGACATGTTTTCCCTGATACTTTGTCACTATCCTGTCCCATGTCACAGTGTAATAAATTACTATGACACTACCCTTACACTCGAGACTTAGCTCATTCGCAGGAATAATGCTCCTCCCTGTTTTCTCTGCGCCCACATTTGTTATTTGGTTTGGTTTGTTGTCTGTGTCTCAGTGAAGATTATTTCCTTCCTCCTGCTATCATATAGCCAGGAAGGTGGGTTTGTTACTTCTCATCCGATCACTGCTTTATTCTGTTGTCCTCCTATGTCCTTCTGCTTGCTTGTGTCCTTGTACTTCTTACACAGACTGGCTTCTCTGTCTTCCGCTGAGCCTACACTAATCCATCATAAGTAGGTGTGAGCGCTGAGTGCTTCATTAGTGTTCCAGTGCAGTCATATATTGAAAGATATACAATTTTATTAAAATTATGTTTCTTTTTTTCTCCTTTATATTATAATTAGAGCTAAATTATGCATATGGGTTGTCTAACATATCTAGGAAGGTTATTTCAGGTTGTGAAGAGCGTGTTTCTAAATATTTGTTATGAAAATGGGGCATTGATTGGGTAGGGTGTAGCCCCACTGAGTTAACTGATCTTTAAGGTCTCTGACACTCTGTGCAACATTTACAAAACAGTAGGTGACAGTCTGATTCATGATTAAGTTTCAAAAAAGAATCCTGGAGGAGAAAGCGATCAGTGATAGCTGGTGTGATTTATCATGTCTTCTTTGATGAAGCACTGTCCTAAAGATGGGGCTCCCTCCGCCCTGACCCACCATCCTAGCTGCAACTTAGAAACTGTGGAATTAAAAAAAGAAAATACTTATTCCATGATCCCCCCCAGGGTCACTTGAAATTGAATTTCTGGAGTGAGGCCCAGACATCTGTAGTGTTTCAAAATATCCCCAGATGATCTGATGCAGCGTGAGGATTGGGGATCTCTGTCTGCAGTGGGTGAATGGTAAAAAGATAGGTCCATGTCCTAAGGGCCAGACCTTATTTGGAAAAAGGGTCTTTGCAGATGTAATGAAGTTATATATCTTGAGATGAGATCATTCTGGGTTATCCAGGTGGGCCCTTAATTAAATGACAAATGTCCTTATGAGAGATACAGAGATGATAAGGTCATGTGAGGACAGGCAGAGATTGGAGTGATATAGACACAAGCCAAGGAAGACCTGAAGGTACCAGAGGCCAGAAGCAGGAAGTAACAGATTCCCTTCTAGCACCTTCGGAGGGAGCAGAGCCCAGCAGTCACCTTGACTTAGGACCTCTGGCCTCCAGAACTGTGAGAGAAGAAATTTCTGCTGTTTTAAGACACCAAGTGTTTGATAATTTGTTATTGCAACCCTAGTAGACTAATACAGTGCCTCAAGGTTGGATAAGGTTTGGTGAGATGGAAGGAACACAGGAGAGTCTTTCAGATAGAAGCAGAAAGAGTGAGCGCAGGAAGGCTGGAGGGCAAATAGAAGGCAGGACTAACGAGAATAGAGAGTTGGAAGGAGAGCAGCCAGCGTGGAAGAGCCCTCGTGCCAGCTGCACGTGGTTGCTGACCAGCCAGTTGTCCTGGAGGCCTCTCTAGGGGCACTGCAGGACAAAGCTCGGCTCATGCCTGACCGCCCACACACTTAAGCAAGCGACATTTTCATTAACGATGCCCAGGGCAGGAGAGTCTCCCTGAGTGTTCTGGGTAGCTCAGCTGGGGCTGAGGGGGTGTGAGGTGCTTGTACAAGAACCCACTGATCTCATTACTGGACCTCGTGTGCGCGTTTCCCAGGCGCTAACTCCGAGAGGACCGATAGTGTGGGAGCAGAGGTCACCCTGAGTGTGATGCTGCTTTAGGGTGGAGGAGAAGGAATTCGGCGCTGCCCGACATGACCGGGGACTGCAGTGTGCTGAGCACGGGGCTGAGGGCAATCCTGGGTTGGATGGAGGGAGAGGAGGAAACAGGGGAACAACTGGAGCACGGTTATTCTGAGTCTTCAGCTGTCAGGGATTTGATATCCTCATAGACCTAGAAATGAATGAAGGGCATAGGAACGCCTTCGTTTCATTTTCTGGGACTAAGCACCGTTAAAGGAAGGTTTCTTCCTTCCATGGACACCACCACACGACCCCGTTAGCCAGTGGCGAGTGTTCCAGTGCTGCTAGAGATGCCGCGAATGCTGAGCTGTTGACCCCAGGGAGTAGCTTTGGGACCCCCTGATAGGACACGCTGGCAGAGGTCATGCCAGGCATCCCTCTGCCTCCAGGAACCCAGCATCCTTGCCCGTCATGGACTGTGAGGGAGAAGGCCCTGGCATCTTAAAGCGAGACGCGGGCCGAGGCCGGGAGCAGGATGGAGGACCCTCGCTGGGGTTGCGAAGTCCCACAGGGCATTTAGCTGCCCTGCGGAGGCCCTGGCCTCCCTGTGCCCCTAAGGCGGAGGACCAGTGGAATAGTGTGGATGCAAGTATACATACACAGTTCCAAAACCTCCACCGCTGACCTCTTCTTATTTGTTAGAGAACCTGAGGGAATTTCCCAGGGTAGCTGGAAGGGTGAATCAATCTGACACTCACTGACCACCTGAAAAGTGGAGCGAAAGAGCGGCCTCCAGACAGCAAGCGCCCTCAGAGAAGCCCTGACGTGGCGAGACGTCTCAAGGCCAGCTGCCATCCATGCGGCTCCACCAGACAGAGGGCCTGGGGCCGGCTACGACGGGCAGCGCTGGGCGTGGACTGGGCCCCACGCGGCAGCCCTGGCCCCGGGGGGCTCACGGGCAGCAGGAAAAGCACGTTAACTGATTCCTCACAATGGGCGTAAATGCTAAGGAGGAGTACGAAGTCCATGAGTACACGGCCGTACACCTCGTCTGGGCGTCTTAAAGATCACCCCATCCAGCCCCATGGCTCTGCAGATGCGGAAGCGAGGCCCGGAGAGGGGGCGGGCTGCACGAAGGTGCCTGCTTGGGTGGCGACCCAGACGGGATGGAAACGCCTCCGGCTCGGCTCTGGCTGCGCTGCGGCTGGGGATGTTGATTCACAGATGTGGCCAGGCAAGTTGTGTCAACAGGTTCATGAATGTCTCTGGGTCTAAGAGGTTTTTTTTGTGCTGCTATTTATTGAGTTTATATTTTCCTCTACAATGAATGTTTTTATTATTTTTATACATCAGCATATTACGGGGGTACACATGTTTAGGTTACACATATTGCCTTTGCCCCACCCGAGTCAGAGCTTCAAGCGTGTCCCTCCCCCAGACGGTGCACGTATCGCCCATTAGGTGTGAATATGCCCATCCCCTCCTCCCCCCCCCATCTGCCCGACACCCAATGAATGTCACTACTCTATGTGCACAAGTGTTGGTCAGTTATTGCCAATTTGCTGGTGAGTACATGTGGTGCTCGTTTTTCCATTATTGTGATACTTCACCTAGTAGAATGGGCTCCAGCTCTATCCAGTATAATACAAGAGGTGCTAGATCACCATTGTTTCCTGTGGCTAGTAGAACTCTATGGTATACATATACCATATTTTATTAATCCACTCATGTATTGATGGGCACTTGGGTTGTTTCCGCATCTTTGCAGTTGTGAACTGTGATGCTATAAACATTCCACTTGATCCAGCAATCCTATTACTGGGCATCTACCCAAAGGTCTAAGAGTCTTTAAAGAAATCCAGGGAATAAGAGAATGGGAAGAGACTGTTCTCAGCACGGGTGGGGGCTCTTTCCATAGGTCCCACTTCTCATAGCTATTCTAATGAGGAAAGGGTGAGGGTCTGGTGGTGCTGCGCGTCCCACGCTGACATCAGAAATGATAGACATGCTTGATGCAATGACTAGGGGATTCCTCAGTCCTCAGCCCTCAGCCGTCAGTGCTGCCTCCATGCCACCCCTCCCGGCCACGCTGCTCCCTTCCATCCTCTGAGTGGCTGTGCTGGCCTAGGTCCCCACAACTCTCACGGGTCTAGTCGCTGTACCTCTTTGTGTTTGACTCCAGGCCCTACACTGTCTTCAGACTGTCCTAGCATCTGTGATTACCGGCTATGACCTTCGATAGGTTGCTCACCCTTTCTGAGCCTCACGTGCAAAGTGAGTGTGGACAGCTGCACACAGGGGTATAAGTAGGGTCAATGAGGACAGCCGAGGCACCTGGCGTGGTGGCCAGCACATATTCACATATTAACTCCCTAAAGCATGATAGGTCCTGGACTCTAGGATGACTCCTTATTACCTGCAAGAGAAGGAATAACCCTGCTAGAATCCAAGTCATCCAAAAAGAAGATCTTGTTGGCTCCTGCTATGTGCTAGTCATTTTGCTGGGCTCTATGCTTATAGAAGGAGTGAGCCATGCCCCCGGCCCCTGGGGAGCTAGCAGTGTGGCATGGCAGACGTGTATGCAATAGAGTGCAAGGCAGTGTGCGAGTGCCGCGTTGGCAACAATCACAGGGGCCAGGAACACGGAGCATGAGCGCGCCCACTTGGCATGGCTCTCGGGGCTCTCCAGCCCTCGCGCCCTGCCTCACGCTGTCCTTGTGCCAGTGCATGCTGTTCTCTGCTCACACTTTCCCAAGCATGTCCTGTACTTCTTCCATCCTCCTTTCCCTCCCCGCAGCCGGGGGCTGTTTCCTGCTGCACTTTTCGCTTGGAATCGCTCCCTCCTCTGCCCGCTGTCGGGTCTGCCCACCCCGCAGGGCCTTGTATTAATACACACCACTGCCCACACAGTGAATCGATACCCAAATAAGTGTCATCTATCATTCGTTCTGCATTTCTTACAAAAATATTTTATTCTGAAAGAAATATATGTTTATTGTAAAAAAAATGCACAGAGAATACAGGAAACACCAAAGAAGAGAATAAAAATCTTCCATAAACCTAATAAATAAGGATAACCACCATTAACATCGTGGTATATTTCCTTCTAGTCTTTCTTCAGTGTGGACACACACACACACCCCTCACCGCCCTGTCCTCCCTCTGCCTTTCAGTTTAGTTCATCACCACATCTATGTCCATTAGACTGGAAGCTATTTGAGGGCAAAGATAGTGCATTGCTCACTTTTTATCCCTGTTACCTGACACAGCACCTTGTAGGGCTCACTCTGTAAATGCCAACTGAATAGAACCACGAGATGAATTTGTTTGGCTTTGGAACTTAGCATGTGATTATTATTATTATTTTTTTTTTTTTTTTGAGACAGAGTCTCGCTTTGTTGCCCAGGCTAGAGTGAGTGCCGTGGCGTCAGCCTAGCTCACAGCAACCTCAAACTCCTGAGCTCAAGCAATCCTGCTACCTCAGCCTCCCGAGTAGCTGGGACTACAGGCATGCGCCACCATGCCCAGCTAATTTTTTTTTTTATATATATATTAGTTGGCCAATTAATTTCTTTCATTTTTATAGTAGAGACGGGGTCTCGCTCAGGCTGGTTTTGAACTCCTGACCTTAAGCAATCCGCCCGCCTCGGCCTCCCAGAGTGCTAAGATTACAGGCGTGAGCCACCGCGCCCGGCCAGCATGTGATTATTTTTGAGAAAGTAGATTTGCTGCCCTGGTGCTTGCAGCCTGTTTAAAGCTCACATGCATTTCTTGAGCACCAGTGACCACCAGCCAGTCAACCCTTTGGCTGGAGGGAGGACTCAGCATCACAGTAATTCCACAAGTGGCTGAGCCACAGGCAGGTAATCAAGTGGGTTCTGCATCCCGCATGGGGTTGGCTGAAAAGCAGCTCTACCCTTTATTCGACTTTGTCTTGCTTTGGAATGACACAGTTGATTCTGGCAAATCTTTCTTTATCCCTTCCGATCAAAAATAGTGTTGGCATTTCACCCGGGCGGGAGTGGGTGAGATTTTCATCTTTGAGAAGTCAGTTTGGCTCTAAAATACTCTTTGCTTAGATTGAAATTCAAAAGGCTCTTGAGCTGGGGTTGAAAGTGGGAATAATACAGCCTCTCTTCCAAAAGCTCAGGCTGGGGAGGCTGGGACCAGGTCAGGAGGGGGATTCGCTCAGCAGGGTAAAGAAAAGTGGAACATGGGAGAGTGCTTTAGGAGAGTACATGCAGCAGAAAGTGTTAACAGCGTCAGGACCCCCTCACGACTCAGGAGGAAGATGCGAGAGGCGTATTAAGTACCTTCCATTTTCCTAACAAAGCGTAGGGAGCTCATTGGTGTGGATGGCAACGGAATAATGAATGCAGATATAAGCGAGACAAGCCCATTTGCCATCTGAGATTTTTATTTGAACACGGGGGATGTTTCTTATTTAGATGTCTTTTTTCTTTAAAGAGAATATGAGAGAGCAGAGGCTGTTTCTAGGATTAAACATCTCTGTGGGAATTTCATTACAAGATCAAGGAAAAAGGCTGCAAGGTTTTGGCTTCTGATGAAAAGCATCTAAAACCAAGTTAAATCAAAGGGAACCCTCAAACAAACCGAGCACCGGTTTGGGTTGGGTGGTGCAAAGAAGCCCCAGTCGGAGAACCTCCTGTGGAGGGAGAAGCAGAGGAGGTGAGAGCCAGGAACCGAGCAGACTCAGCCTGTGGGACTGCGTTCCGCGATGGGATTTCCTGTTTCCGCACTAGAAAGAGACGAAACCACTGGGATCTGGCGGTTTACACAGTACAGATTAGGACGTGAGGAGCCCGAGGCCCAGGGAGGCCCAGTGACTTGCCCAAGATGAGTACATTAGTGATGACATGTGGGAATATGCTTTTAAAAAAAATCACAACCTAGTTTTCTTTCTGCGCCATGACACTGCCTGTGGGAGGTGAAGCCTGGGTTTGGTGTGCACTTGGTTTGAGTCCTGGCTGTTTTGGGACACGTTTTTAATATCTTTTCAACCTTGGTTTCCTCGTGTGTACATGACCCGTGCTCCCAGGAGCTGTCCCCATCTGCACAGGCATGACCTCCCGCTCTCCTCTGGCCTCACACCTCACTGGCTCACCCTCCCTTTGGGCGCTGTTCTGGGTGCCAGGGCTATGGGCCTGGACCAAGGAGCCAACGTCCTTGCCTGCATGAAGCTGCGTTCCAGACAGCACTGTGCGATAGAAACAGCATGAGCCACGTATGTAATTTCCAATTTTCTAGTAGTTGCATCAAGAAAAGCAAAAGAAACAGGTGAAATTCATTGTAATATTTTATTTACCCAATATACCTCACGTTATGTCATTTCAGTGTGTAGTCAGTCTAAAAAATTATGAATGAGCTATTTTACATTCTTTTCTTTTGAACTCAGTCTTTGAAATCTGGGGTATATGTGGCTCTTCCATCTCAATCTAGACTGGCCGTATTTTGAGTGCTCCACGGGCTCACAGGGCTTCGGGCTCCCGTATTGGACATCCCGTGCGTTTCTAGGGCTGAGGAGCAAGACCCCACCATCCGCTGCGGGGACACGCTTCCCTGCGAGAGAGAATGCCACCTGCCCGCAAGGCGCCTCTCGGGGCCTCAGTCCCACCATGCTGATCCATGCGGAAGGGAGAATGCCCACACCCCTGGGTTCTGGCCTCTTCTGTGGGTTCAGGCAAGGGAACAAAACTGTGATGTCCTCTGTAATAATAATATTAACAATACTATTATTAGCACTTATCGAGCACTAAGTATGCGCCATGCCCTGTGGTTAAGCACTTTTTGTGCTTGGTATCTTACTAACTTCACACTAACCTTCTGAGGGAGGCACTATTAATATCCATGTTTAACAGAGGAGGACACTGGCTCAGAGAAGTTAGATGACTTACTGAGGGTCACACAGGTCGTAAGTGGCAGGCCTGGGATTTGAACCCAGGGCTATCTAAAGCCAAAAGCTTGTGTTCTTAAACCAGAGAATGCACAGCATAGGCTCTATCCAGGGTCACACAGGAACTGAGCACAGATCCCCGAGCCTCCGTCTAAGGCTGTGTTCGCCCATGCAAAGGCCACGCTGGCAAGTCGAATGTTTTGGAGATGAAGGTGTCATTAAGGGTGACTAAGTGTCACATGGAGGGATACATGGGTGCCGTCTGGCATCCCCAGGCACAGCCCTTCACCAGCTGTCAACCGAGATCTATAATTGCTGACTTGTTCTTATTACAAATAAGATAGCACAATCTTTGAGAGCCATATAGTAATGTTTGTGTGTTGCAAATATTGTCTCATTGGTAGTAGGCATAGATTACAAAAGTCTTTGTAGACCCTGAGGCACCATGTGGGAGTTTGTGCTCATCATTCTGTGGTTATTACTCTTGTTATCATTCAGTGGGTGGTGTGCCCAGGGAGCTCGCCCTGGCCCAAGTCCAAGCGGTGGAGCCTGCAGTGCCAAGTGGTAACTGTGAGCCTAACCTGGCTTGAATTTTTTGTCCCCTCTGTGTCCCAGCACCTGGAAGCTTTTGAACTTCACTTGTGGATATTGCAGTAAACCCAATGTGTAGCTGATTAGCTAGGTGTTTTCAGGGTTTGCCAACTTGCCTGGTGCTGAAATCAGTCTTCGTGTTCAGCCTTGATGGCAAACATCACTCCTGACCCTTCAGAGAATTGTTAGAGAGACACTTGGAAATGCACAGATGTGATGGAAGGGGCTCAGGATTCCTCTCTCAAGTCCCAGGACAGGTGAGAGGCCAGGAAGCCAGCCACCTGCACCTGGAAGAGAAAGAGCCCACAGACGGTGCTGTGTTTCCTGGGCATTCTTCGTGGCCTTGGTAAATGGGATACCTTAAAGAACATCTAAATCCTGTTCACTCTCTGAGACTCACCCCTACACAGAAGGCTCTCCTGACATCCAGCCGCGCACTCCCATCCTCCCCACCCCACAGTCCGGTGGGACTGAATGCCTGTGCCACCACTTGAACAGGAAAGTGCCCTGACTTGTATGAAGGGTCTTCAAAACGTTCATGGAAAGTATGTACTATGAAAAGACTATGCATGGATTTCAAATTTTTTTGCACCCAAATAAACTCATATTAACTTGTTATAAAACATCTGAACAGGATGTAGTTGAGACACTAAGAAGGATAAGACACCAGTTTGAGAAAGCCCCTGTCAGAGCAACATGAATTCTACTAAAACAGAACAAATATCGAGTTTATGGTGGAGCTTGTGTGGCAGGTGGAAGAAGGGTGACATCACTGATGCCTTACGAAACGTTACAGAAGCTTTATGGGGACAATAGCCCAAAGAAATCAGTAGTTTACAAATAGATAACTCATTCTGAAAAGGGAGGAGATGATGTTGAAGATGAAGCTCACAGTAGCAGATCATTCACATCAGTTTGTGGGCAAAGAATTCATCCTGTTTGTGCCCTAATTAAGGAGGACCAGCAATTAATGGCACAAACAATAGCCAACACCCCAGACATCTCAATTGGCTCAGCTTACACAATTCTGATGGCAAATTTAAAGTTGAGCAACTTTCCATTCAATGGGTGCCAAAACTATTGCACGCAGATCACCTGTAGACAAGACCAGAGCTTTCAATGGAAATTTTAGAGAAATGGGATCAAGATCTGGAAGGATTTCTTCATAGAATTGCTTTCAATTCAAACAAACATGGCTGAAGACAAAGCACAACCAAAGTAATGGCAACCAGGAGGGGGACGTGGTCCAGTCGCAGCAGAAGCGGACTGGTCAAGAGCCAAGGTCATGACAGCAATTTTGGGGGATGCTCCAAGAATTTTGCTTGCTGACTTTCTAGAGGGCCAAACACTGTAACATCTCCTTCTTATGAGAGTGGCTTGGAAAAGTTAGCCACAGCTTGAGCAGAAAGACGCCCAAGAAAGCTTCCCCAGAGAGCTCTCCCCACCACGACGATATTCCTGCTCAGTTCTCTCATCAAACACTGGCAATTTTTCAAGAGTTTTGTTGGAAAATCATTAGGCATCTACTTTATAGTCCTGATTTTGCTCCTTCTGACTTTTTTTGTTTCCTGATATTAAAAAATCTTTTTTTTTCTTAGCTACAACACACAGCTGCCTTAAAAAATCTTTAAAGGGCCCACATTTTTTCTTCAGTTAATAATGCAAGAAAGACTGCATTGACATGGCTAAATCCCCAGGACGCTCAGTTTTTTAGGGATGGATTAAGTGGTTGGTATCATCATTTACAAAAAATGTCTTGAATATGATGGAACTTATATTGAGAAATAAAGTTTATATTTTTATTTTTATCTTTTAATTCCATTTTCCATGAACTTTCTGAAGTCCCCTTGTATTGTTAGCTATAAATTTTTTGTCTGCTTGTGTCCTTTCTTTCCCATTCCCAGTGACCTCTCCTGGTGATAATTATGTACGGACTTGGGATATCTCTGCTGTTCTGGTTGGTAAACCCCACCTTGTTCCAGGTCAGGCTTAGGGGAGCTCTTTCATTATCATAAGTGTCTGTGGCATTCTTAACCACTTTGGTGTGGCGTGCACCGGCCTCGAAACCTCGCCCGCGGCTGGCACTCACAGTTGCTCGATTGTGCTGTGCATTGACAATGAATCCGTTTTGCTCTTGTGTGATGAGGAAAGCTTTAAAGCACTGAAAGCTTGTTTTACTTTACAGGCAGCTTTACTTATAATGGAAATCAGAATAGGTAACATAGACATATATGTTTTCATTACATTATTTTTAAATGTTCACAATTTTATTTTGATAAATGAAAAATTAGAAAAGTCAATTCAAAATTATAGACTAAAGTTGACGCTTGGCTGTGGGCGTTCATCTGTGGCTATCGTGGTTAATTACCTTTTCATTTGGTTTTGCAAGCTGCCTCCCATCCAGTCCTTTGAGAAGCGGGCTGGTCTCCTGTAATCCCAGCCTCCATCGTAGAATCTGCCCGGCTTCCCTTGGAGGTGCTCAGTGGCCGTGCACTGCTGGACACTCAGTGAGGGCCTAGTGTCCGATCCAAATCATCTTCCTCTCGTGCTAGTCATTTGCTTAATACCCTTGACTTTTCTTTTACTGCAGTTACCATGATTTATATCATATATTCACTCATTTGTTAAAGCCTCTCCCCGCAGCTAGGAGACCTGTTTTGTTCACCGTATCCCTTGTGCAGTGCCTGGAGCCTGGTGGGGGTTAGAACAGACTAGTTCAATAAATGCATGTGTCAGTGCAACAGCTTGGTGGCTGGAGGGGAGGGAAGGGGAGGGGAGGGGAGGGCAAGGGGAGGGTGGGGAGAGGAGAGTTAGGATCTGGGGCTCAGCAGCTTTCTGAATGCTTCAGCTGTGAAGAGAAGTGAGGTCAGCTGCAGATGGGCTGTGGGACAATGGAAAACGCATTGGCTGAGAAGTCAGGAACCTGAGGGTCAGGCATTTTCCTGCACTAAGGTTTATTTTCTGTGTAACCTTGAGAAAGTCTCGTAAGGCTTGAAGGAGATGTTTTTGTGAGATTGCCGTGGAAACCATAAAGTGGAATGGTAAGATGTTATTCATCACCCTAAGATCTGCTCCCTGACTATTTATCCAAATATATTTCTTATTAATTTAATTTAGCCAGGCCAATCTTCTCTCCCTATTGCAAAAATAGCACATTGTAATAACAAAAATATTAGAAAATTCAGAAGAAAATAAAAATCATTCCCTAAGATTACATCTAGAATACTATTTATATCTTATTTGCAGCCTAAATCATTTTTTTCTAAATGAGTTTCCGAGGTGCCAGCAGCCCAGGCTGGGCGCGGCAGCTTCCCCTCCTGTCTGCCGCCACACTGGCCCTGCTGAGGCCGCCGCCCGGCCGCTGCTGTAGTGGAAACTCCCCACTTTGTTTGCTGTCAGCATCCTGGTAGCAATGCCAGTGGGGCAGGGACTGAGGGGGTCATCTTGCCCAGCGCTCTCCACTATCTGAAAGTGCTTACTTGGTCTGTGTAGTAATGGTTTGTCTCTCCCCAGTGGAATATAAGCTTTGTGAGGACAAAGCTTGCTGGATTTGCCTATTGCTGCCTTTGTCGGCTGAAAGAGTGTCTGTGCAGAGTGAATACGTATTGAGTGAGTGAGTGAGTGAACACCCAAGCACTTGTGTAGGACAGGAAGCACCTGACGAATATTTGCCTCCGATGAATAGTGCATATGAGAATCACAGAGCCCAGATCTGTTGGTAATATATATCAGGTCTGGCAGATCTAGCTGCAGTTTAGCTTTGGTTTTAGCAAAAAGTACAATAGATAATCCCAGTCCCCATCTCAATCACTACCGCCACCTCTGGTCATCTCCAGCGTGCTCAGACCACGCTACGCAGAGCGTGGCCAGAGCGTTTTGCAGAGCTCCTCTCCAAGCTCGGTCTTCACACTAAACTGCCCTGTGCAAGGAGGCCCATGTTCTCCCTGTCCCAAGGCCTGTCCCCGCCAGCACCTTTCAGCTTGCTCTCCTTGTGGGCCTCAGGCTTGCTTATGAGTCCTGCTGCATTTCTGCTGTAGAGAGGGCTGTGCTTCCAGCCACAGTTCTGCAACTGTCTTCCAAGGTGAGAGTCCGTGGTGCAGACAGCATCTGTGGATTGGAAGGAAAGAGTTTCAAGAACCTTGCAGAGAGCTGGGCCGTGTGGGAAGGGGTGTCCAGTTTGCCCGTCCCTGCACAAAGGTCTGCTCCCGTCAGCTGCACACAGTCTCCGGACTCAGGATGGCGCAGCAGAATTCCCACCGCCGTCTCTCCATTCGCCCTCCTCTTCTCTGAAACCTGGGAGAGGATGGGACTAGGCCTGTTTGCTTTTGGAACATTACAACCCAAGAGGAGGGATGTTTCCATGAAGCCCCTTCCACTGTGGCTCTTGTGGAAAACAAGGCGTCCTTCATGGCTGTGTGTTTCCTGGGGGATTCAGACCACCAGTGGCAAGGTCCCTACTAGACGTTGACGGTTACAGGTCCTCTGAGGAAGCAGGGCCTGCGAGGCGAGTGAGGGAACGAAAGGCAGAGAGGCTGTGAGCATTTTATCGTCCCCAAGGCCCCCTGACTGCAGGCCCTGCCTGTGTCAGGCCACGGTGGCCGCTGCCCATGGCCGTGGGGTCAGCAGTGGGCCCTCACATCTGGGCAGCGGGATTCAGCAGGCTGGCCGTTTCTCCCAGCCTTCTTGAGGACGGTTTCTTAAATACTAGATGACAGGGCGTCGGTTCCCTCAAGGGAGGCCTCTGAAAGAGGGGCTCTTTGCTTTACCCAGCTCTTACAGTGGGCAGAAGAGCCCGGGACTCTGCCAGCCTCTGTCTGGGAGGAGCCGCTCAAGGCGCTAATGCTGCTGTGGAGCCGCCCGCCCTCTCCCGCCCTCCGTCCCTGCTCCCAGCCTCGCCAGCAGCAATGCATCACTTTCGTGTCCACTGTCTCATCTGAGCCTGCTCCACTGGGACAGGCAGGGAGAAAACTGATAGGGTGCTTTTTCAAAAGAATGGCCAACTTCCCAAGGTCACAGGTGGTGAGCACTCGAACATGAGTTTTTGATGCCTGATCAGACCCTCCCTAGGGTACTGTGTCCCTGCTGGCCTCTTGGCAGAGGAGCTGGGACAGGAAGGCAAGGGAGAAGGAACGCCAGCTAGAGGTTTGATAGGGAATGGCTGGGAACTTGCTGAGATACCAAGTGGGGTTGCCTCTGTAGGCTGATTCATTGCTTTCCTTGTTTTTCTTTCATTTTCTACCACCTACTAAAATTCACGATAGGCATATACTATCCGAACTCATGGTGATTTGAACAAGACTGTGACTTGGGAGAAAATGTTAGACTGTAGTCCTTTGGGTGGCTCCTTACCCCAGCTCAGCTTAGCACCTTGTGTGTTGGACCCCAACTAATACGGATGCCGGCACCAGGAGTGGATGCTGTTTCACCTAAGAAGGTGAAAGTGGTTTTGGAACTTGGTAATGGGTACAGGCTGGAGAGTTTTGAGATGGATGCTAGAAAAAGCCCACATTACCATGAACTGACCTTTAAAGGAGGTTCCTGTGAGGGCTCAGAAGGAGAGGAGGACTGTAGAGAAGGCCTCAGTTTCCCTGGAGAATACCTAAGTAATCCTGGGAAGAACATGGCTGGGAACATTGATGATAAAGGCCATTCTGATGAGGTCTCGGATGGAAATGAGGAACACGTTATTAGAAACTGGAGGAAAGGCCATCTTTGTGATAAAGTGGCAAAGAACTTGGCTGAACTATTTTCATTTCCTAGTGTTTTGTGGAAGGTAGAGCTTGTAAGTGATAAAATTGGATATTTGGCTGAGGAAATACCTAAGCAAAGTTGAAGAAGTGGCCTGGTCTCTCTTGACTGCTTACAGTAAAATGTGAGAAGAGGAAAATTACTTAAAGAAGGAATTGTTAGTAAAAGGGAAGAAAAACTTAAAGGCTTGGAACACGCTTAGCCTATCCTTTCAGGAATGGAAACATCTGTCCTGTGCCTGTGCCACTGTTGTATTCTGGAAGCACATAACTTTTTTGATTTCACAAGTCAACAGCTGGCAAGCAATTTGTCTCAGAACAAATAATACCTTGAGTCTCACCCATATCTGATTTAAGTGATATTTAGATGAGATTTTTAGACTTAAGACTTTTGAGTTGAGGCTATAAAAAGTAAAGACTTTTGGGACTATTGGGATGAAATGAATGTATTTTACATATGAGAAGGATATGAATTTTGGGGGACCAGGGGTAGAATGCTATGGACTGAATAATTGTGTCACCCTAAAATTCATATATTAAAACCCCAACCCCAAGGTGGATGGTATTAGGAAATGAGGACTTTGAGAGGCAATTAGGTTATGAGGGAAGAGCCCCCAGAATAGGATTAGTGTCCTTATAAAAGAGGTCCTGGTAAACTCCCTAGATCCCTTCCACCATGTGAGAACACTGAGAAAAGTCTGTCTGCAGACTCAGAAGGGGGCCCTCGTAGAACCCAACCGTGATCTCAGCCTTCTAGTCCAGAACTGTGAGAATTAAATTTATATTGTTTACAGACCATTCACTCTATGTTATTTTTTATATCAGCTCAAATGGATTAAGACATTATTAAGATTTAGCATAGCCAAGGGGAAGGGCATGCCACAAGAGTGAGCACTATGTTGAAAGATGTCAAGGCACCAAAGAGCTGAGAGAATAGGAAATAATTTGGAAGGAGGAGAACGTGGTAGGGGAGATGGGAGATAGCTCTGAAGAGGTGGTAGAGGTCCCGTGTGTTTGGGATTGATCCTGAAAGCAGTGAGGAGGCCTGATCGGGTCTGTATTTTAGATAGCTCTCCTTGGCAGTGTTGTCATGGCTTTGTTTAATGGTTTTCTGGAAATCAGTTTGGTAATATGTCTTAAGAGCCTTTAAAATGTGCGTACAAAATGCTATGTATGGCTCAGTTATATTGGCTATATTTGGCTCAGTTATATTCCATCTGGGAATAATAATAACAATCACCTATCATGTAGTGCTTGTTATACCAAGTATTTTTGATATGCTGTGCACATTATTTTTTGTAATCCTTACAACAATTCTGCCAAGTAAGAATCATTAGCCCCATTTTAAAAGTAAAGAAACTGAGGTTTTAAAGAGTCAGGCAGACTTAAGACTGAATCCATGCACTGTCATTAATCAGCTGTTTTCCTATAAAAATTGCTTAACTTTTCTGAAACAGCTTTCTGATGTGCTATTAATATTTAAAAAATTAAAATGCAAATAAGATTCAAATAAAAGCTCTTTATTGGATTATCCTCTCATTTGGATTATCTCTGCCATAGCTGACCTTCAGGATATTAAACATTTGAGAGTAGCTTCTGCTTCAAAAATTAAATAAATGAGTCAGAATCATGTGGCATAAAGAGTTATGGGAGAGTGGCTTCATTCTGCGGTCCACTCTGAGAGTTGTTTGCTCCTGTGGTTTTTACTGTGTACATACACATGGCTCCCATCCTCTACCTCCACTATTTGTACCTTGTCCTGTTGCTAGAAAAGTTCATGGAGGAATGTTGGTTGTAAATACGTCTCTGTATCACCAACCGCAGCTGCCTGGCTTAGTGCCTTCCACATGGTTGGGGAGAGTGCAATGATCCGTTTTTCTAGAAGCAGTTGGAACATCATGATCCAAAGAAAAAGAAGGGCTTTGAGAATACAGAGCTGAGGGCATGGGCAAACACAGAAAAGATAGATATTTAGCGTTGGAGACTTGAAAGGGAAGATTTGGAACTAAGGGGACCTGGGAGAATATATTCTATAGAAAATACACAGCGTTCTCATTAGCACTGAGTCAGAAGAGTTGTCTTAGATTGAGTCCCCAGAAGCCAACCCTGAGAGGAAGGTTCATATGTAGGTGATTGATTAAGGAAGTAAGTACTCCAGGAGAACTTGGTGAGGGATGGGGAAGCAGGACAGGAGAGGGGAAGAAGCCAGACAGAGTGAGATTTCTGCAAAGTTCCAGCCTCTAGTCCCATGAGAGTGTTCTAAAGTGTAAATCACAACAGACAACTGGAGGCAGGAATACTGGACTTCCACAATCCTACACCAGTCAGTCACTGGCTAAGAGCTGTTTAGAGGGGTAGGAGAAACTTCTAGGTACTTCTGGCTCTGACCATGTGGACAAAGTGACTCCAGTAGCCCAATTGTCCACCTTCTAAAAGTGATAGGTACAAGGAGTTAGAAGCAAAGGCACACAGAAGCTGGGGACAGGTGCACAAATATCTCAGGGTATCTGGGTGGAGCATCAATAATGTCACCTTGTTAGCAGGTTTGTAGTCCTGTGTCCAGGTGTACCACACTGGTATATCTGCTGCTAAAACCCATGAATGATTTTATGCAATTTCCTCATCTATAATATGGGAATAGTGTGACTTCACTCGCTTATATCACAGCATGATTGCAAAAACAAAACAAAATAAGATGTGGTATATGGAATCATGTAGACAATGATAAGACATTGTGTAAAGCCAGGTGTTATTAGTGTGTCTTCTTTTTCCAGGCCCAGAGTATATATTATTATAGCACTTGGCCCTCTCCAGGGGCTTGTCTTGCAGGAATCAGCACTAACAGCCTTTGAAAAGAGCTTGTTCATGTTGGGAAAAAAGCAGATACTTTTTTAATGTTGATAAATTTTGCAGCAGTTTCTTTAATATATACCAGCTGCCTTGAAATACGTCTAATTAGCCACCAGATATCATGCTGTGGCTATGTTTGGCTTTGATGTTCTCATCAGCTTTAGCAAGAAAGTATTGAAAAGCTAATCATAATAGGACTTAGTTCTTATAAAATGCCTTTTATCTTCAAAGTGGTTTACAACCACTAATTATTAGAGGAATTAGGGTGAACAGCAACCATCTCATGGAGACCTCAAACCATTATTAAGGCCTTTAATGTATCTCATAATAGAGCAAGAGAAGTGTGAAGGGGGATATTTAATAATAGTTGTTCAGACCTGGAAGAGTTATTTTATAGAGGTAGGAGACAGCTGCTCCCTGTCTCCCTTGAGGCTAGAACAAGGAAATTGGACCTAATTTGAGGAGAAAGGATGCTGGATAGAGCATTGCAGAAGCTACAGCAGGCTCCAGAGTGGAAAGATTGCCCTTCTCAAAGACAATCAAAGGCAACTGCACACACTGGCCCCTTCATATGGTGCTCTCCTGTGTGACCAGGGTAGGTGAGATCACACTGTGATGTACCGGGTAGCTAGGAGAGTCACTGGCAGATTTATGGACCTCTTGATTGTATCTTTCCATGTCAGTCTGTGTGCATGTTTTCCTCTTTTGTTTATTAGTTTTTTAATTAGAATATAATCTGGGATGGAAAAAGCCAATCTGATTTCAACAATAATAAATATTAGCTAACACTCTTAAGGTACCACTCTGACCCTTCATCTTACAGATGAGGAAAGTAAAGTTCAGAGAGATTTAGAAACCTGTCTGTAATCACACAGCTAGTGGCTCCGGCACTTTGGCATTGTAATTTGTGTTCTTATCCACTGTAGCAAGAGGCGTATCAGAGAGGCGGTGGTGTTTGCCCAATTCTATCACTATGCATCAAAGAAGCTAACAGCAATCTCATATGGAACAGGGAAAAGTCACATTTGTGGCCTGGTTTGGTTCCTGTGCTAAACACTTTCATCCTGAGCAACAGGTAGTGAAGGAGCCCACAGCTCAACATCTTTGTTCCTCTTGGACAGGATCCACAGCTGCCTCATCTCCCAGTCCCACAGAGGTCTGCCTAGGCCATGGGGAAGCACAGGCACAAAGAACAGGTAATTGACCTGTGAAATGCTAGGGTTTGGTTAAAGCACTTCTCCCCCAAGTGCTAAGATGGATTTATAATGGATTCTGCCCTATAATTTTTTATTCTCAGCTTGACTGTTACTTGTGTATAGGAATGCTACTGATTTAGGTACATTGATTTTGTAACCTGAGTCTTTGCTGAATTTATTTATCAATTCCAGGTGTCTCTTGGTGGAGTCTTTGGGGTTTTATAGATACAAGATCATATCATCAGCAAAATTAAAACCAAAATGAGATATCGCCTTATATATAGATATTCCAACATCCCTGTTAGAATGTCTATAAGTTTAGAGTTGAGGGAATAGAGTTTAAAAAGTTGTAACTACTGTTGCCTCTGCACACAGTACTGGGAATACAGAGATTCCTCTTTCATGGCAGTGTCTCAATTTCTTTCTTGATGAGAGCCAATTGACTATTGGCAGGTTGAAATTTGCCATGGTGGGAATATTGACACTACAGAAATAGGAAGATGCTACAAATCTGCCCACCCCACCCACCTCAGAAAATTTGTTGTTAAATATTGCAGTGTCTTTTTTTCTTAGGTCACTACTAGGTAGGTTTTTGCCCCTCTCCTCCTACCCCCCTCCCCTCTGCCTGATTTCCAATGACTTTTACCTCCCTCTGTGTACATGTGTGTCTCTTTGTTAGTTCCAATTTATTAGAGAGTACTTGTGTTTGTTTTTCCATTCTTGAGATACTTCACTTAGGATAATGGTAACCAGTTCAATCCAAATTGCTGAAAAAGGCATTAATTCATCCTTTTTTTGGCTGAGTAGTACTCCATGGTATACATATACCACATTTTATTAATCCACTCATGAACTGATGTGCACTTGGGTTGATTCACATCTTTGCAATTGTGAATTGTGCTGCAATAAACATTCAAGTACAGGAGTCTTTATAAAATGACTTCTTTTCCTTTAGGTAAATACCCAGTAGTGGGATTGCTGGGTCAAATGATAGATCTACTTTTAGTTCTTTGAGAAATCTCCATACTGTTTTCCATAGGGGTTTTACTAGTTTGCAATCCCACCAACAGTATATAAGTGTTCCTTTCTCTCCGCGTCCATGCCAGCATCTATTATTTTGGGCCTTTTTAATAAAAGGCATTCTAACAGGGGTAAGGTAATATCTCATTATGGTTTTAACTTTGCTGATGATATAATCTTGTATCTAGAAAACCCCAAAGACTCCAAAAAGAGACTCCTGGAATTGATAAATAAATTCAGCAAAGTCTCAGGTTGCAAAATCAATGTACACAAATCAGGAGCATTTCTATACACCAATAACAGTCAAGCTGGGAATCAAATTAAAGACTCAATACCATTCACAGTAGCTATGAAGAAAATAAAATATCTAGGAATATGCTTAAGCAAGGAAGTGAGAGATCTCTATTTAATACAAGGAGAGCTACCAAACACTGAGTAAAGAAATTGCAGATGACACAAACAAATGGAAAAACATATCATGCTCATGGATTGGTAGAATCAACATTTAAAATGTCCATACTACCCAAAGTGATTTACAGATTCAATGCAATCCCCATCAAAATACCAATGTCATATTTCACAGATCTAGGAAAAATAATTCTATGCTTCATTTGGAACCAGAAAAGAGCCTGAATAGCCAAAGCAGCCTTAAGAAAAAAAACAAATCTGTTGGCATCATATTACTAGACTTCAAACTATACTACAAGGCTATAGTAACCAAAACAGCATGGTATTGGCACAAAATTAGAAACATAGACCAATGAAACAGAACAGAGAACCCAGATATAAAACCATCTACATATAGCCAACTAATCTTTGACAAAGCAGACAACAACATACTGTGGGGAAAAGAAGCCGTATTCAATAAACGGTGTTGGGAAAATTGGATAGCCATGTGCAGAAGAATCAATAGGACCTCTCTCTCTCACCACTGACAAAAGTTAATTTAAGATGGATAAAAGACTTAAATGTAAGGCATGAAACCATGAGAATTCTGGAAGAAAATGTAGGAAAAACTCTTCTAGCTGTCAGCCTAGGCAAAGAATTTATGACTAAGACCCCAAAGGCAATTACAGCAAAAATGAAAATTAATAAATAGGACCTGATTAAATTAAAAGGCTTCTGAACAGCTAAGGAAATAGTCAACAGAGCAAATAGACAACCTACAGAATTGGGGAACATATTCACAAAGTATACACCCAATAAAGGGCTAATATCCAGAATCTACAAGGAACTCAAACAAATCAACAAGAAAAAAACAAACAACCCTATTAAAAAGTGGACAAAAGACATGAACAGAAGTTTTTCAAAAGAAGATAGACAAATGGCCAACAAACACATGAGAAAATGCTCAACATCACTAATCATCAGGGATATGCAAATTACAACCACAATGAAACGTCACCTTAACCCTGACAGCATTTCTGACACCAAATACGCGTCATGTCATTCAGTTCAAGTTGGACACTGTTTGGAGCTAATGCAGACCCCACAGGTTAAAGGCTCAGTCCCACAATACTGAACCCACATCAGATACTGATCACAAATCCAAAGTTTTTACCCATACTTCTGAATAACTAGCTATAAATTTAGGAGTTCCCACAATCTCCTCCTCATATTCCATATATTAATGGAAAAAAAACCCTGAACTCTGAAAAATAATTTAAAGAAATTTATTTTGAGCTGAGTCTGAGTGACCTTGACTCAGGGAACATATCTTAAGAAAATGCAGATAAGGTGGGTGGGCTACAGTTTGGTTTTATACATTTTAGGGAGATAGGAATTGTAAGTAAAATTATAAATCAATACATGGAAGATATACATTGGTTTGGCCTTAAAAGGTGGGACATCTGGAAGGGGGGCAGGGCTATAGGTTATAGCTGGTTTCAGAGATTTTTGATTTGTAATTGGTTAAAGAAATAAAGTTTTGTCTAAAGGCTTAGAATCAGTAGAAAGTACTGTTTTAAGATAAGGAAGTCTATTAATTATAGAGCAAGCCACAATATATTGATTCTGAGTATTCAATCTGTTGAGCAAATTGATGGAATGCAGATGTGACTTACCCTTTGCCTAACATGACCTTAGGTCCTGTTTGCAATGAGTCTAAACTCCAGAAGGGAGTGGTATAACAAAGAATGTTCAACCTTCCTTCCCTCCATGACTAGGAACTCAGTTTAAGGTTTCTCTGGGGCCCCCTTGGCCAAGAAGGGGTCCGCTTAGTTGGTGGGCAGCTTAGGATTTTATTTTCAGTTTATACATCCCTTGCTAGAATGACTCACAGAACTCAGGAAAGTGCTTTATTTGCTATTACTGGTTTATTATAAAGGATGCAATTCAGCAACAGCCAAATGGAAGAGATGCATAAGGCAAGGGAAGCTGGGGATGTGGCATGAAGCTTCTGTGTCCTCTTCAGGCACACCACGCTCCTCAGGGTTCACCAGTCAGGAAGGCCTTCTTTTAGGGGTTTAAATCATTGGCCACTGTTGACTGGACTCAAGCTCCAGCTTCTCTGCTCTCCCCAGAGGTCGGAGGGTGGGGCTAACTTCTAACCTTCTAACCACGGGGTTGGTTCCTCTGGCAACCAGCCCCCATCCTGAAGCCATGTAGAGTCCCCACCCTGAGTCATCTCATTAGCATAGACTCAGGTATAGTGGAAAAGGCCTCATTATGAATAACAAAAGATAAAACAATCACTCAGGAAATTCTAAGCTTTTTAGGAGCTCTGCGCTAGAAACCAGGTACAAAGATCAAATACATATTTTTTGGTTTTTTCCAAGTTAAATGTTTGATTAAATACATATTTGTGCCCAAATACATAAAAATTGCTAGAAAAATCAATTTTAAAAAATATAACTATGTGCTAAAGTCTCTAAGAAGTGATTAAGAAATGTATTGAAGTCTAAATCCCATTAAGGATTCATTTACGTTATGTCATAACAATGCGGTGATCTGAAAGGAGTCCAGAGAAAGAAAAACCGAAAAGTGAAATCTGTGTTCAACATTACCAAAGGGAAATACACTTTTTAACAGATGATGTGAACACTCTGTGTAGTGTGAGTTTGCTGTTAAACATCACTCAAGACCCCCAGTACCGACCTCTAAGACTGCATCTCCTTGGCTTCCCAGTGCCTTTCAAAAACTCTAAGCACATTCCCAGACCAGTGCACTCAGGGTTTACTATTCCTAGAACACTCTAGATTTTTCCTCAGCTAACTCCCTCACTTCCTTCAGTCCTCTGCTCAGATGTACTCTCATCAGTGAAGTCTCTCCTGAACACCCACTTCACTCCATCCTGGCACATTTATCGCCCTTGCAATGTTTTCTCCTGTAGGACTTAACCCCAGAAACACCACACAACTACTTGTTTGTTTGTCATCTCTCTTCTGGAACTCCGTAAGGACAGGATCTCGGTTTTCTCTCAGAAGTATCCCTAGAACCTAAAATAGCATCTGGCATATAGTGCTCACTCAGAAAATACTTATTAAATAGATGAGTGAATGAATCAATGATCCATGGTTATATTTCCTTCTGGTTTTAAGTATGAGGTGTAATTGTACATGTTTTTGAAGCAAATGGTTTGATTCTTCTTATAGATACAGTGTCCTGTAGCTATTTGTGTTTCTATCTATGAACTAAATTTGATACAAATCTCTGAACCAAATTCATAGCCCACCCTACTATGTACAGGAGTTATTGCTAACATCTTGTATTCTACTTCAGTTATATATATATATGTGTATATATATATATATATATATATATTTTATTTCAGCATATTATGGGGGTACAAATGTTAAGGTTACGTATATTCTCCATGCCCCACTCCCCCTTTGAGTCAGAACTTCAAGCATGACCTTCCCCCAAACGTTCCACATCTCATTCATTATGTTTGTATATACCCATGCCCTCCTCCCCCCTCCCACATGCCCGACACCCAATAAATATTTTTCCTATATGTCCACTTAGGTGTTGATCCACTAATACCAATTTGCTGGTGAGTACATGTGGTGCTTGTTTTTCCATTCTTGAGATACTTCACTTAGTAGAATGGGTTCCAGCTCTATCCAGGAAAATACAAGAGGTGCTGTATCACCATTGTTTCTTAAAGCTGAGTAGTACTCCATGGTATACATATACCACATTTTATTAATCTACGCATGTATTGATGGGCACCTGGGTTGTTTCCACACCTTTGTGATTGTGAACTGTGCTGCTATAAACATTCAAGTGCAGGTGTCCCATTTGTAGAGTGTCATTTGATCTTTTGGGTAGATGCCCAGTAGTGGAATTGCTGGATCAAATGGTAAATCTACTTGTATCGCTTTAAGCTATCTCCATATTGCTTTCCACAGAGACTGAACCAGTTTGCAATCCCACCAGCAGTGTAGGAGTGTTCCTGTCTCTCCACATCCATGCCAACATTTATTGTTTGGGGACTTTTTGATAAAGGCCGTTCTTACTGGAGATAAGTGACATCTCATTGCAGTTTTGATTTGCATTTCCCTGATGATTAGAGATGTTGAGCATTTTTTCATATGTTTGTTGGCCTTTATTCTGTCTTCTTTTGAAAAATTTCTGTTCATTTTATGAAGCAAACATAACCCTGATACCAAAACAAGGAAAGGATGCAACAAAAAAAGAAAACTATAGACCAATATCCCTTATGAATATAGATGCAAAAATTCTCAACAAAATACTAGCCAATCAAATCCAGGTGCTTGTCAAGAAAATAATCCATCACAACCAAGTGAGCTTCATCCCAGGGATGCAGGGAAGGTTCAACATACGCAAATCTATAAATGTAATTCACCACATAAACAGAAGCAAAAACAAAGACCATGTGATCCCCCCTCAATAGACCCAGAGAAAGCATTTGACAAAATTCAACACCCTTTTATGATAAGAACGTTCAACAAAATAGGCATAGATGGGGCTTACCTAAAAATGATACAAGCCATATATGACAAACCCACAGCCAATATCATACTGAATGGGGAAAAATTGAAAGCATTCTCACTTGAACTGGAATAAGACAAGGTTGCCTACTATCTCCACTTCAGTTCAACATAGTGCTGGAAGTCCTTGCTACAGCAGTCAGACAAAAGAGCAGAATTAAGGGTGTCCAAATGGGAGGAGAAGAGATCAAACTCTCGCTCTTTGCTGATGACATGATATTATACCTAGAAAACCCCAAGGATTCAACCAAGAGACTCCTTGAACTGATAAATGAATTTGGTAAAATCTTAGGATACAAAATCAAAACACAGAAATCAGAGGCATTCATATATGCCAACAACAGTACCAGTGAGAGAACTAAACCAAAGACTCAATTCCCTTCAACATAGCAATAAAGAAAATAAAGTACCTAGGAATATATTTAACTAAGGAGGTAGAAGACCTCTACAGGGAAAACTATGAAACACTGAAGAAAGAAATAGCAGAGGATGTAAACAGTTGGAAGAATATACCATCCTCATGGGTCGGCAGAATCAACGTTGTTAAAATGTCTGTACTACCCAAAGTGACCTACAGAGTCCACGCAATCCCTATTAAAATCGTATTAACTGAGCAGCACCTAAGTGGACACATAGGTACTACAGTAATAGGGTATTGGGCAGGGGGGAGGGGGAAGCGGGTATATACATACATAATGAGTGAGATGTGCACCATCTGGGGGATGGTCATGCTGGAAACTCAGACTTGTGGGGGGAGGGGGGAAAGGGCATTTATTGAAACCTTAAAATCTGTACCCCCATCATATGCCAAAATAAAAAAAAAAGGGAAAAAAAATAAAAAAATAAAAAGAGTGCAGGGAGAATTTGAATACAGAAGAGCTTAGGTAAAAGAAAAGACAAATTCATTTGTTGCACCCTTCCTTTCAAACTATATGAACATAACAGATTTTTCCAAATATAAGTATTATATCTAAGTAGTTCCAAAAAATGTAATTTCTTATTTCCTTTTGTTTTCCAATTTATAGTTCTGAATATACTCAGAAATTAGTAAGGAATACATCAAAAATTAGATGTGACAGTTGAGGAACATTTAACAATATTAAATAATTCATGTGATTCTTAAATTTATAAATGGGTAGATACAAATGTAATATGAATGAAAGGTGATACCAATTCCTTACACTGGCAACTAGATGAATGATAAACCTGTCAGCAATTTACTTTTATGAAAAATGTCATAAGGTAATATTTACCAAAAAAAATCAATAAAACTTTTTGATTTATTTTAAAAAAATACCATCATCATTTTCACAGATATAGAAAAAATAGTTTTTTGCTTCGTATGGAACCAGAGATGACCCCGTATAGCAAAATCAATCCTAGGCAATAAAAACAAAATAGGGGGTATCAATTTACCAGATTTCAAACTATACTACAAGGCTATAGTCATTAAAACAGCTTTTTATTGGCACAAGAACAGGGACATTGACCAGTGGAACAGAACAGAGAACCCAGATATAAAACCATCCTCGTATAGCCAACTAATCTTCAGCAAAGCAGACAAAAACATACACTGGGAAAAAGAATCCTTATTCAATAAATGGTGCTGGGAAAACTGCATAGCCACATGTAGAAGACTGAAACAAGATCCACACCTTTCACTTCTCACAAAAATCAACTCACGCTGGGTAACAGACTTTAACCTTAGGTGTGAAACTATTAGAATTCTAGAGGAAAACATTAGAAATACTCTTCTAGATATTGGCCTAGGCAAAGAATTTATGAAGAAGACCCCAAAGGCAATCACAGCAGCAACAAAAATAAATAAATGGGACCTGATCAAATTATAAAGCTTCTGCACAGCCAAAGAAACTGTCAAGAGAGCAAACAGACAACCCACAGAATAGGAGAAAATTTTTGCAAACTACACATCCAATAAAGGGCTGATAACTAGAATTTATTTAGAACTCAGGAAAATCAGCAAGGAAAAATCAAACAACCCTATCAAAAAGTGGGCAAAGGATATTTTTTTTATTTACTACAGTTATTGGCCACTCTCAGTCCTCGCCCTCATTGGTCAGTTAAGAAATCAAACATTTATTGAGTGCCAGTTGCACGCAAGGTACCAGGCTGTGAATCACTGGGACATTTGTTCATTTAAATGATCAAATATAAGTTTTATATCTGCTAAGATTTATTGTAATGGGCCCTCTCTTCCTTTGAGGAAAAGATAAGACATATATAATGGACTTGAAAATCTAACCAACCAGACAAGCAGTATGTTCTAACACCTAAACTGTGAAAGAGTCACGAACTACTCAGAGGTGCCGAGGGCCAAAGCAGGCCAGACTGGGTGGCCAAGGAAGACTTGTGAAAGGAGGTGGGCTTGGGACTTCGCCCTGAAGGCAGCTGCAGTAGTGACAGGTGGAGAGGACCTATATGGTAGGGAGAAGGAACTAGAAAACTTCCCTTTGTTGGGTCCCAGAAAACAGACGCAGCCCTATTATGCATTTGATCTTTTCTCTTTACTCTCTTTGGTGGTAAGTTTGAGTCTTAGCCCCTGCCTGCTTCATGGTGCTGGACAGATCACTTAACCTCTTGGAGACTGAGACTCTCATGAATGAAAAGGAAAAAGATGGCCAGTCCTGACAGCCTCGCAGGATCACTATAGAAATGAAATAATCGACCTGAAAATTCTTTTAAAACTGCAAAGTGTCATTAGTATCTTTAATAATGTATGTCTTTATTTTATCACCTCCCAAGGAATCATCTCACTATCAGAATTTTGAACTAAAAAGGATAATTATGAAAATGGCTTGGAGAGAATCATAAAAGTTAACATTTACCAAGTGCCTACTGTGTGCCAGGCATGGTTTCTAAGTACCTAAGTGCCTTCCACGTTTACGTTGCTCAGTCCTCATGTGAGGTAGGTACTGTCATCTGTATTTTACAGATGAGGAAACTGAGGCCTGAAGAGGTTACAGGACTCACTCAGTGTCACACAGCTAGGAAGGGATTAGTAGACAAAGGCTACTGGCAAGCGTGTGACGGCCTGTGTGTGTCTGTGTCTGTATTTACATGCACTAAAATATAACAAGTGAGACAGTTCACCAAATGAAGAGGCCATCAGTGAATCCAGGACAATGTGGCTCTTACTGTTCTGCTCCCATGCAGCTCAAGCAGGGTGGCGTTCCCCTGTGCCCTGGAAAGGAAGAAGAGCAATGGAGTTCCCTGGGCTTCCTTTCTCTGCCTTGCCCCAGTCACCCTCGGTGTGCTCTCCCAAGCACAGAAGCAGGGTTAGGGCCCGCCTGGTCTGCCATGTGGATGGTCCAGAGCCTCTCCCTCTCCCACGTCCCCTGCAACGGATGCTTCCATGCCCTGCCGGCATCTCTGGGGCCTGACCACTTCAGTGTCCTCTGGCAACTTCCAGCTGCCAACCTCTGTGTCTCCGCCTAGGCATTTGCCCAGGGCCACAGCACACATGGCCAGCTAGAGTGCTGCGGGGTGACAGCCCTCGGGAGCAGCCCTTACCCAGGGACCGAGGGTTTGGTGTGTATGTGCTCCAGCTCTCTGCCTCTTGGGGTGGGCGACTGAGGCATGTTTTCCCCACTGAGTCGCAGAGTTCTTCAGAGGTATGGAGCTCTAGGACCCCGTGCCAGTCATCTGGGAGCTGGCTGGGCATGGCACCTGCTGCTGTTGCCTTCCCTTTTGTCTTACTTCTCACTCCCTGAAGTGTGTTTCCTGTCCCGTCCAAACAAACCACTTCCACTCAGATGTTTGTCCCAGGGTCTTCTCTGACACCACCTGTTATGGGTTGAGTTGTGTTCCCAAAAAAGATTATGTTGAAGTCCTAGTTTCCAGCACCTCAGAACATAACGTTCTTTCCAAATGGGGTCATTGCAAATGTAGTCAGCAGGTTAAGATGAGGTCGTTAGGTAGGGCCTTTAATCCAGTGTGATGGGTGTCCTCATAAGAGGGAGATGATGTGAAGAGAGACACACGAAGGAGAGTCCCATGTGACAAAAGAGGCAGAGACTGGAACGATGCAGCTGCAAGCCAGGGAATGCCAAGGATTGATGGCCACCACCAGAAGGCAGGAATGAGTGCGAAGGATCTACCCAGAGTCTCAGAGAGAGCATCGCCCTGCTGACACCATGATTTTGGACTTCTAGTCTCCGGAATGAGAGAGGATAAATGGCTGGTGTTTTAATCTCCCCCCACCCCCCCATTTGTGACTGTTTGTTACAGCAGCCCTAGGAAACTAACACACCTCCCATCAGAGGCCTTGATTCTTCCTTAACTTGCCCCTTCCTGGGGACCCGCTGTGTGCCATTCCATGGTGAGCACCCCACATTCATCTGTGTGAGAGCTGCTTTCAAAACCCTTTGCTTAGCAACCCCCACGCCACCCTCTGCAGTGTGACAAGACCCACCTATCTCTGCCTTCCTTAGACATTGCCAGCCCAGAGGTAACAACCGGGAGTTTGGAGTGCCATGGCATGCGGAGTGTCCCTCCCACCGGAGCCTGGGTAATAAAGGAGATTTGAATGGATCCTGGAGATGCTTTTTGCGCCTTTTATTTCCTGGCTGCTGCAGGAGGGATTCAAGGGCAATCAGGGTGACTTAGTGGCTGCTTTCAAGTTTGCAACTGGTGTGGTGTGGAAGGAGGTACAGGCTGTTCTCCGTCTCCATGGAGCCTAGAGTAAGGGGGAAATTAGCTTAGAACCCTTAGGAGGGATTTGGGTTTGATCTGTGAACTTTCTCATTGCAGCAGGTACTAAGCTGCTAGAATTATTGTACTTTGGACAACTGGGAAATCTTTCTGGAGATGTTTAAGAGCTGGATAATTTCCATCTGCATACAAAGGCTTTGGCACCATTCTGAAGGAGAAGAGTGGTCTGGAAACTCTCCCAGAAACAGGCAGATAAGAAGTATTTTCTCTTTTCCCCTTGTAATGGTCTTTTCCTTTTGCCTTTAGCAAATCCTCGTTTCATTTCCCCCTTTATGGAGGTACTGTCTGTCAGTCTGATGGAAAATCTCTGAGACGGGAAGCCGTCTGGGCCCAAGATTAAGGCATCTGTGGGTTCCGTCCATAGGTGAGACAGCAGAGCTCATGGCAGGGCTTCCACTTTCTCTTGAAATGAAAGTAGAAGCACTTCTGTTGTTCTGTCTTCTTCCATTGCCCTTGAACAAGCCACAGGTGCTCTGCAAAGATTTCAGGCCAAGCCAGGGAGACGTGGTATGAGAGGAAGCTAAACTTGTGATAGATCAGTGGTCTTCAGGAGGGGCTCTGCCTTGCTTCTGTATTTGTAGGGCTCATTTAGCTCCCTGCACAGTCAGACGGAAGGTTTTCACAGGGAAATTGCTTAATTTTCTGCCATTTTTTGCTTTCTAGAGTTGAATGTGAAAGGCAGAATTAGGCTCCAATAGGCGGGGCTAGGTTTGCAAGGCCTGGGAGACAGAGGGAGGTCCAGCCCATTCTTCTTTTTTTAAAAAAATAGATTTATTGAGCTGTTAACATACAATAAACTGCACATATTTAAAGAATACAATTTGATACGTTTTGATATATATTTATATATATGAATAAATAAATAACTCCATGAAACCATCATGGAACCATATATCATATTCATGAACATATCCACATCCCCGAAACATTTCCTCTTGCCCCCTTGTAATCCTTCTGTCTCACCCCTCTCCACCCTCCTTTATTTTCTGTCACTATAGATTAATTTTTATGTTTTAGAATTTTATATAAATAAAATCATATAGTACGTACTCTTTTTTGTCTGGCTTCTTTCATGCACATGGTTATTTTGAGATTCATTCATTTTGTTGGTTAAAATCAATAGTTCATTCCACTTAATGCAGAGTAGCATTCCATTATGTATATACCGCAATGTGTTTATCCATTCACCTGTTGATGAACATTTATTTGGGTTGTGGCACATTCATGTACAACTCTTTGTATGTACATATGTTTTTATTCTCTTAGGTAAATATATTAATAATATATAAGAGTGGGATGGCTAGATCATATGGTAAAAGCTTGTTTGACTTTTTAAGAAACTACCAAATGGTTTCCAACGAGGTTATACCTTTTTGCATTTTCAGCGCAATGTGTGAGAGTTCCAAGTGGTCCACGTCCTTACCAAGACTTGGTATGGTCAATCTTTTTAATGTTAGCCATTCTAATAAGTGTGTAGTGGTATCCCATCGTGGTTTTCAGTTGCATTTTCCTTATAACTAATGATATTGAACATCTTTTCATGTAGTTATTTGATATCCATATGTCTTAATTGTTAAAGTGCCTGTTCAAATATTTTGCCCATTTTAAAAAACTGAGTTTTTTTCTTATTAATGAGTTTTTAGAGTTCTTTAAGTATTCTGGATCAAAATCCTATATCATAAGACTTGAAAGAAAGAAAGGGATCAAAGGCATTACCAGGATTTAGGGCAAAATAACTTGAAGAATAGAGTTGCCATGGAGAAAAATGAAAGAACATTTGTCCATGGTGGAGAGAAGATTGAAAATACTTAAACTGGGAAATCTTAAATTAGGGAAGCATCAGGATTAGATGTTTCTTAAGGCATGATACTGGATGAGATCACTTAGGAAGCAAAGATAGAAGAGGTCCAAGAATTGAGCCCTTGGGCCTGCCCACATTTAAAGACTGGGAGATGATGGACCAGGAGAGACTGGGAAGGAGGGAGCAAACAGTCACGTGTGTGCAGGAGGCCACGTGGAAAACAGACAAGTGTTTCAAATAGAAGAAAGTTCTCAACTGAGATGGATGTCACAGATAGGTCCAGTAAATGAGAACTGAGCAGTCACCACTGGTCCAGCAACCTGGATGTCACTTCTGATTTTATGAAGAAAAGTGGTGGTGGCATGGCAGATGTGAAGATAAAAATCAAGTAAGCTCATGAGGTAATAGAAGGAGATACATTGGAGACTCTGGGTATAATAAATTGTTTCAAAGAATTTGGTGAAAAACATGCATATAGAGTAGCATTCTTTCTCTCTGCCACCTAATGAAACAATTTTTTTAAAGCTAAACTTAAATCTTACTTTTTCCTTGAAGACTTCTTAGATTATTCCAGGCTCTTCTGAAATCCTACCCATATTTTCAAGTGGTCATACAATTTAGCACTGTATGTATTAAAACTTTATATAGTTTTCTAAGGGGTTTCTTGACAGTCTCCCAGTCCTCAAACTGCATCAAAGAACTCTGGGGTACCACAGTAAACTCACAGGGGCACCGTGTGATATTTTTAATTTTTGAAGGAAACAAAGTGATACTTGACATTACTTGCAGATCAGGTAGACTACTTTCTCAAGGTAGTTCACAGTTTCAACAAGATATTATTCTCCTTCAGTGATGTTACAGCTTGGCAAAGCTGGATCTTCTATACTTGCTGTGATAAAAAGCAAATACCACGTGGAAATCAATGTAAACTAGAAAGTGAGGGCAGCATCATAAATGTCTCTGGGATTTGAGAGAGTGTACAGTGCCCAAAAGATGCATACAGCCCCTTAGTAAGAATAAAATAAAATATTTTTTCAAGAAAACCTTATATCACATATGTGTTTTATAAATACTTTGTCCCAGTCTGTGGCTTGTGATGTGTCAAAGAGCAGAAGTTTTAAATTTCGATTAAGTGCAATGTATCAGGTTTCTTTTTTAAAAAAAAGATTAAACTATTGCTGTTGTATCAAAGAAGTCTTTACCTAAGCAAAGGTCACACAGACGTTTTCATCTTGAAGTCTCATATTTTTAGGTTTTACATTTAGGTCTATGATATATTTTGAGTTAATTTTTGTATATAGTACAAGACATGAGTTGAAATTCTTTTTGTAATGGATATTCAATTGTTCCAGTACCATTTGTTGAAAAGCTATCATTTATCCTCTGAATTGCCTTTAATCTTTGTCAAAAATCAGTTATGTATGTGGGTTTATTTCTGGATTCTCTGTTATATCTTCTGTTCCACTTATCTATTTCTGTCTTTATACCAATACCACACTGTCTTGATTACTGTAGGTTAATGATATGTCTTGAAGTGCAATAGTGTTAATCTTCTAAATTTGTTCTTCTTTTCAAAGTTTTGGCTATTCTAGGTCCATTTCCATATGAATTTTAGATCATCTTATCAATTTCTACAAAAAAAAGAAAGCCTGGTGGGATTTTGACTGGGATTGAGAGAAATCTATTAAATTTAGGAAGAAATGACATGTTATTAATATTGAGTCTCTCAATCCATGAACATGGTGTATCCCTCCATGTTTTTAGGTTGTTTTAAAATTGTCTCATCAATATTTTGTAGTATTCAGTGTGCAAGTATTACATGTCCTTTGTCAGATATATACCTAATTATCTCATATTTTTGATGCTCTTATAAATGATATTTTCATCTCAATTTAAATTTTTTCTTGCCATTATATGAAATACAATTAATTTTTGTGTATAGAGTGTGTGTCCTGCAAGCTTGTCAAACTAATTTATTGGTTCTAGTAGCTTTTATTGAATTTCATCAGACTTTTTTACATGCTTTCTGGGAATAAAGATGATTTTACTTCTTTCTTTCCAATCTGAATGTTTTTTTATTTATTTTTCTTGCTTCATTGAACTAGCTAGAAGAATCTCCAAAACAATGTTTAATAGAAGAGGTAGGAGCAGACATTCTTGTCTTGTCCTTGACCCTAGGAGAAAATTATTTGGTCTTTCACCATTAAGTATGATGTTAGTTGTTGATTTTTTTGTAGATTTTCTATTTCATGTTGGGCAAGTTACTTCCTATTTCTAGCTCTCTTAGGAGTGGATTTTTTGAAATACTTTTTCTGCACCTATTGAGGTGATCATAAATTTTATTTTTTACATTTGTAAATAATGATGAATTACATTATTGATTTTCAAATAGTAAGCCACGTTCTTGCATTTCTGGCATAAACCCTACTTGGTCATGATGAATTATCCTTTTTAGATATATTCAATTTGCTAAAATTTCTTAAATAATTTTTACATCTATGTTCACAAGGGACATTGACTGATATTTTTCTTTTCTCATAATGTCTTTGTCCTATTTTGGTATCAGGATAATGTTAGTCTCATAAAATATTTTGGGAAATATTTGCCACTCTTCAATTTTCTGGAAGAGTCTATGTAGAATTGGTATTAGTTTTCTTTAAATATTTGGTAGAATTCATCAATTTAGCTATGTGGGCCTAAAGTTTTCTTATGGGAAGATTTTTTTAAACTATCAGTTCAAATTCTTTAATAGAGATAGGGTTATTTATGTTATCTGTTTCTCCTTGAGTGAGTTTTGTTTGATATTTAGTGTTTTTCAAGGAATTTTCACATCTCATATAAATTGTCAAATTAGTTAGCATAAAGTTATTCATAATATTCTCTTCTTAGCTTTTAAATATCTGTAGAACCTGTAATGGTGGCACTTCTTATATTCCTGATATTGTAATTTGTGTCTTCTGTCTTTACTGAGCTTCTTAAAGAACCAGTTTTTGGTTTTGTTGATTTTTCTGTTTTCTATTTCAATTATTTATTCTCCAATCTTATTTCTTTTCTTTGCTTTACTTTGGGTTTAATTTGCACTGCTTTTTCTAGTTTCTTAAAGTAGAATCTGAGGTCACTAATTTGAGACCTTTTTTCCTAATATATGTAATTAAATATATATGAATATAAATTTTTCTTGAGTATTGCTTTAGCAGTATCCATTTGATATATGGTCATATGTCATATATGTCATATATGTGATATCATATATATGATCATATATCAAATTTGATATATGATATATACAGTTATTTTCATTTAGTTAATTTCCCCTTTCACTTGTCCTTTGACTCATGAGTTACTTAGAAACGTGTTATTTTATTTCCAAATATTTGAAATTTTCCACATTATTGGTTTCTAATGTAACTCCATTGTGGTCAGAGTACATACTTTGTACAAACTGAATCCTTTTAAATTTATCAAGGCTTATTTTATGATCCAGAATATGGACTATCTTGGTAAATATATTCTATGTGTACTTTGAAAGAAAGTATATTCAGCTGTTGTTGGATGGAGTATTCTATAAATGTCAATTAAGTCAAGATGATTGATAGTGTTATTCAGATCTTCTCTATCCTCACTGATTTCTATTTTTTTTTATTTTGGCATATTATGGGGGTACAGGTTTTTTTTAAGGTTTCAATAAATGCCCTTTCTCCCCTCTCCCCCCACAAGTCTGAGTCTCCAGCATGACCATCCCCCAGATGGTGCATATCTCACTCATTATGTATGTATATACCCCCCCCCCTCCCCCTCCCACCTGCCCAATATACTATTACTGTAGTACCTATGTGTCCACTTAGGTGCTACTCAGTTAATACCAATTTGCTGGTGAGTATATGTGGTGCTTGTTTTTCCATTCTTGGGATACTTCACTTAGTAGTATGGGTTATGGGACATGATCAAACTAAAAAGCTTCTGCACAGCCAAAGAAACAGTCATGAAAATAAACAGACAGCCTACAGAATGGGAGAAAATTTTTGCATCCTACCCATCTGATGAGGGGCTGATAACTAGAATATACTTAGAACTCACGAAAATCAGCAAGAAAAAATCCAATAACCCTATTAAAAAGTGGGCAAAGGACTTGAACTAAAGAACACAGAAGAATGGCCAACAAACGTATGAAAAAATTCTCAACATCTCTAATCATCAGGGAAATGCAAATCAAAACCACAATGAGGTATCACTTAACTCCAGTGAGAATGGCCTTTATCAAAAAGTCTCCAAACAATAGATGCTGGCGTGGATGCGGAGAGAGGGGAACACTCCTACACTGCTGGTGGGACTGCAAACTAGTTCAACCTCTGTGGAAAGCAATATGGAGATACCTTAAAGCAATACAAGTGAATCTACCATTTGACCCAGCAATCCCATTACTGGGCATCTACCCAAAAGATCCAATGACACTCTACAAAAAAGACACCTGCACTCGAATGTTTATAGCAGCACAATTCATAATTGCAAGGCTGTGGAAACAGCCCAAGTGCCCATCAATCCAAGAATGGATTAATAAAATGTGGTATATGTATACCATGGAGTACTATTCAGCTCTAAGAAATAGCGGTGATATGCCACATCATATATTTGTTTTTATTAATTATTAAGATAGGGTTATTGAAATCTTTGAGTATGATTATGGCGTTGACTACTTTTCCTTTCAGTTTTATCAGTTTTTGCTTTATGTATTTTGAAGCTCTGTTATTAGGTACATAAATGTTTAGGATTATTGTACCCTATTGATGAGTTGACTTCTTTGACATCATGAATTGACTTTCTTTATTCCCATTAATATTCTTTGTTCTGTACTCTACTTTGCCTGATATTAATATGCAACATTCTCTTAACTAATATTAATGTGGTATATCTTTTTCCAATGTTTTGCTTCTAACCTCTTTGTGCCTTTATATTTAAAGTACATTTCTTTCAGGCAGTTGGGTTTACCTCAACATAGGTATTTTGCCAGACTCTGCCTGGGTCTCCCCTCCCAATGCCATGACCTAAAAACTCGTTAGGCTATAAGGTGAGGCAAGCATGGGGCTCATTTTGTTTGTTTCCTATCTCTCAGGAACAGGGCTTAAACTAGTGTGAGGCGAGTTTACCCCATGGTGAAAAATTTAAGACAGTTATCACTATCAGATGTACAACTTAGAGAATGAATGCCTTCTTAGATTTTATACCCTAGGTAGCTCACTCTTAGGAAGGCACTCATTCTCAGGATTGTGCAAATGCTGTATTAGCACCTGAGAGTGAATGCTTCCTTTAATTTTGCACCTTAAGGGCCTCATTCAGCTCACCATAGTGCTGACCCTGCTTTAGGATCACTGTCCTTCATTGCCTGATGTCTAGTTTCTTGAAAACCCTTTAAAAAATATATTATGCCTGGATTGTTGGTTATTTCTACTAGGAGGGTCAATTCAGTCCCTGTTACTCCATCTTTTATGGAAATGGAAGTCTGGAAATACTTGTTATGAGATAAAAATCACACATATAGAGCTACCTGAGTGAAATGCAAATGTGTGCAGGCTTCCCTGTGAAGAGTTCAGCAAAAGATTAGTCTTTCTTCATTTACCAATCAGTGAGCACCTACCATTTTCTAGGCTAGAAACTGGGGTTAAAATCAAATAAGACCTCAAATGGTGCCCATCTACCATAGCTGGCTTTAGAACTATTAGATTGGCGCTTTTATACCATGTATCACCTGTCATCAGGTGGGCAGAAGTAAGTGGAAGGTGGTCTAGGGAACGTGGAAAGCCAATGAAAGTCAGAACAGAAACTGAGAGATCATCTCTACTAGTTCCCAGGCCCAGCATGGCTCAAGGACTCACTTAAGCTCACACAGCTAGCAGTAGTACTTGATTGCTATGTAGTCTATTTAGGATTCAATCCAAAACACTTTCCCTCCATTGTCAGTCACCATTATTGAAATCCCACCATCAGAGACCCATTCACTAATGGCAGGGGCCGTGTCCTATTTATGTTTATGGTTCTCAGTATTAGTTCAGAGCCTGCTGCATTGATAATCAGTAGATGGAAATGAATATGTGAATGAAGTACAGATGTGCCTACTAAAATGATGAATATGCCTCTCAGAGGTGACTTAGATTATTACCAGCTGGGGATGAGTAACTTGAGAGCAAGCCCACAACTTGTATCATGATAGGTATCACGATGGGAAGGCAATGTGGTGTAGTAGAAGAGGCCTCTAACTGTGCTGGACTTTGATCCAAGTCACTTAACCTCTCTAAAACTCAGTTTCCTCATCTGTATCCTGGGAATCCTAATCATACTTAACCTTTTAGGAGAGTATCAGGTTCCAAGAGGATGAAGTATGCTAGGGGCCTGGCAATAGAACACTCTCAAGGAATGACAGGTTTTATTAGTCTAGTCTCCTGGGAGCAGCAGGTGGGAGTGGGGTGGGGCCTACCTGCATAGACCTTGCAGACAGAGTCCTGGCAAGGTACCAGGAAGACAGCAGGCTGCTCTGCTCCTGTGGTGTATTTACAGAGTTCACGTTACCACCGCACAGGCCCTTGCAGTTGGCACTGCGTGTGGGTGTCCGAGGTGGTGCACGTAAAGCCGCACAGGTGCAGCCCTGCCCCTGAGGACTTGCATCCAAGGCAGCTCCCTCTGGGGAAGACAGAATAAAACTGTTGAACCTGCACAGGATTCGCAATGGCCAGTTCACACCACACAGGGATGGCGGGAAAGAGCATTTCCCAAGTGCTGACCAATAGAGGAGTCAGAGTGGGAATCGCACGTCCAGCCTCACAGAGCGAGGGGTGCGGTCTGCTCTGTTTCGCCAAGGCTCTGTTACATGGAGCTCATTCCTGAGGATGGCAGGCCTTCCTGCTCTGGCCTACAGCACTTGACAAATCCAGCAGGTAGAAGATGTGGACTGAGATCAACAGGGTTTAGATTGCTCTGGATGTGGTTTAGCTGAGCCAGAGGCCCAGGGCCTGGTAATCAGGGAAGCCTGCCTCATGGAACAGTCACTTTTCCACCTTTTTTACTCACACAGGTGCAAGAGATATGGTCCAGGCTATCACATCCTCTAGCTCCCCACCAAATACATTACAGTACATATCTATATTTTTAAATTCAAGTGTTATCATGTGTTTAAACTATAGACCTATTCTACTTCCAGAAAGTCTTCAGATGGAAAAGTTCAAAGATATTATTTCTTTTTATCACATTAACCTAATTTTTCATTAATAACATTTTATGGTTGGGGATTTCACAGACTCACAGACTGTCAGAGCTAGAAGGGACCTTAAAGACAAATGGGTCCATTCTTCTCCTTGCACAGATGAGGAAACTGAGGCCCACACAGGTACTGACTTGTTCAAGGTCATGTAAGGAGCAATGGAGTCTGGACTAGAAGCCAGGTTTCTGGCTTCTTCCAGCCTTCTTCCACATCATGTTGCAAGGCACCCTCTGAAAACACGCCTGGATAGGCTTTAAGTAATTGAGGTATGTGATTTGTGATTTGGTTTTGGCTGCCTAAGGTTGTCACCAAGCCAGGCGTGGCAAGTCCTCTATAACGTGAAGCTCCTTGGGGATGGAGTGCACTTTCTCCTACATGAACTGCAGCACTCACAGTGCTGGCAGAGGTCTTCGGCATGGGGTAAGAGCCCCCCAAGAACTTGTTGACTCTGCGTGATGCAGGAGAGAGTCCCTCTACCTGAGGGGAGCTCCCCTGCTTGGCAATGTTGAGGAGTCGGGCCAGGGTGGGGTTAAGATCAAATACAAGTTATAAGAACTTGCATTTAAATCTCAGCGTTTGCATTAACTTGCTATGTGATGTCAGGCAAGTCACTCAATGTCATTGAGCCTCAGTTTGCTCATTTGTGAAATGGAGATGATTATCTCAGAGGGATGTGAGAATTACATGAAGGAAACAGGGAGAGAGGAGAGGACGTGGTGTTGGTGCCTGCCTCTAAGGAAGCACTTAATAAATGGCAGCTAGTCTCTCGAGATCTGTTTTGTTGTTTGGTTGTTTAAATTGGGAGAGATGGATTTCCAGCTTCCCCTACTCAACCTCCTTTCAGTCTGGAAATGTCTGTTTACTTTCCACACTCCTCTCTTCTCCCCTTGATGGGCTGGCTGAGCTAGTAGCGATAGTGGTCACAGGCCTCCCGTCGTCCTGAGCTCCTGCTGACTCAGAGATGGCTGCCCAGAGGCGTCGGGTCGCAGTGGTGCGTGGCTCTGCGTTGCACTGCCATGCCCTCGCTCCTCGCCGGCCTCCCTCCCGCCCCTCCACGCTCACTGCTCTCTCCCATCTTCCGTGTTCAGGTTCTGCGAAGACTTGAGGAAGCTGACAAATCCGGATGGCTACGCCTGATGGGAGGGTGGTCTCCAGACCTCAGACCCAGAGACCTGGCCTGGCGCCGCAGGGGAGCAGGGCCTGCCTGGATCCCCTGGACAGCCGGGAGCAGAGGGAGACGCCGGAGCAGGCGCCAGGCCGGCTGGCCATGCTGAGGAAGGCGCAGGAGTTCTTCCAGACCTGTGATGCAGAGGGCAAGGGCTTCATCGCCAGGAGGGATATGCAGGTAAGAGGGGTCCCAGGAGGGCCTGCCCACCTGGAAGGCCGAGCGGCATGGGCCTCTTTGTCTTGGGTTAGGGGTTGCCCCACTGGAGGTGACGTCCTTCACAGAAAAGATGTCGTCCGTTGTGCCCCGAAAGTACGCATCTGACCAAACTCTCCTGGGTTCATTCTGCTTGCTGTCAGACTCAGGGTTTGTTGCCCATCTCTGACTCAGTAACCCCAGGGTTATGGGAAATGGTGATGGTAGCATAAGGGAATTGAGACAGACACAGAGAAGAACCTTCTGAAACTAAAGGCAGAAAGACAACAACTTGAGTTATAACAAGGTCATTCCTGCTGTGTATGCCTTAGAAATAGCTCCAGTATCAGGTGCAACTCCTGGAGGAAAACATTTCCGGAGGTCACCTTGCCTCTCTCAGCCTCAAACCCAACCACCCATAACCCCCAGAAGCATGTTCAGGGAGGGGCGGCGTGCAGAGCCTCAGTGCACATCGTTGCCCCTGCAGGGCTCAGCAACGCTTTGATAAGGTCCAGAGAATAAACTTTTCGGGCTCTGTGGGCCAAACCGTGCGTCTCTGTTGCAGCTGTCGAACCGTACAACTCTGCTGTTGTAGCGCAAAAGCAAGTATTGTGTTCCAACAAATATTTATGGACACCGAAATTTGAATTGTATATAATTTTTACATGTTGTCAAATATTATTCCTCTTTTGGTCTTTTTTTCAACCATGTAAAAATATAAAAACCTTTCTTAGGTCACTGGCCATACAAAACCCAGCGATGGCCAGGGCTCGCCCAGGCAGTGTGCCCAGGCCTGCTCCGCCGCCTTCGCACTGTCAACACCGAACATTCCTCGGTGTCTCACCTGAGTCTCTTAGCTGCAGCCGGGCTTCACTCAAACGCGGAAGAAAGCACAGGCCGCACTGGCGGACGCCAAGAGCAGCGCCCCCCCACCCCCGCCTCTCCTCGCTGGCTCCGCCAAGGCCGTATCTTGTGGGGGTGCGCGCCGGCTGTTGGGGAGACCTATGTTGGCCAGGTCCTTTCTTCAAGCCTAGTTTTTTAAAATACGCTAAAATTGGGTGGTGAGGAGTAGACCCGTTAGTATCCGTCTTGTCTCTGCTCACGCAAGTGAGCTGCCAGGCGTGACCCACAGGAAACAGGGCCGCGCTCTCTCCCCGGCCGCGCCTTCCCGCTCCTCCCAGAGCCAGTCCGCCAGCCAGCGTCGTCCAAACCGAGGAGAAAGAGCTCGGGAATAGCACAGGCTCATCCACAAGAGTCCGGCCCATTTTCATTTGCAGCAGTGACTCCCCGTCAGTGTCGGTCACTGCAACACGTCCCCAAAGGCCCCGGCACACGGAGGGCCAGATTCAGTGTGTTTTACGGAAACCTCTGACAGGCTCCTGTCTGTGGACTTCATAGCTGTCACTCGCAGGTCTGTGGTCGTGGTGGCCGTCGGTACTGGCTTTCACAGCACGCTTAGCTTTCATTGTCCCCTCAAGAAAAAAGAAAAGGGACTCACATTTGTGGAGGGTCAGCCGCAGCCACTCGCGCCGTCCAGCGCAGCCTCCCAGCTGACACTCAGTGAACCTGCTCTTCGGTGGAAGCAGGAAGGGCCATGGCGAATTCAAACGGTCAAGGGTATATTTAAAGAAATGCTTTGTATTTGACTTGGAATGCCGTGGGAAACATCGGGTCCCAGAGATTCCTTCTCAGCCTTCCTCCCCAGTCCGCAGTCCCGACGGGGTGGGAGGACCGGGGGTGGGCGAGCCACCAAGCAGAGACCGTGCATCCCAGGTGTTTATTTCTGCCATCTACGTAATTTTCTTAAGGCTTTCTGGGCCTGTGGACAGTCAAGCATTTGAAACTCGCAGTTCTGCAGGCCAAGCAAGTGCTGTCCAGAGAGAAGACAGCATGCCGTCTAAGCCCCATCTCTCTGGCTACTTTCCCCGGCTGTGTCTGGGAGATGGGCTGAGAGGAGACACATGAATAAGAGAAGCAACACTCTCATAGCCGCCTCTGGCTCTCTGTGCAAAGCCCTTGTGTCCCTCGGTTCTCCTGGGACGGGTCCTCCAGGTACCTGCGCACTGGCGTGGGGCTTGCACACACAGTGGTTGTGCAGGTACAGTCACCCCCTTTGGTTGGTGTCCGGCTCCTTGCACCAGGCCACCTCTGCCTTTTTTACCCTGGGATCCCAGCACGGCCTCATGGGAACTGGCAAGGGGAGAGCTCACGTGCTTCATGTACGCACAGCTCAGCAACCAGGGACGTCCTTTACAGCAGAGGGCGGTCCCCAAGGAAGGAGAGGCTGGGGGCCGAGGGGAGGGAGAACTCAGAGTTGGAGGAGCTGGTGGAGAAGCAGGGCTGGAAGGAAGTCACGGAGAGCTTGCAGTTGTGCTGAACACGGAGCGGGGGGGGGGGGCAAGCTCCTCCTCCAGTGCTCTTTTTCTTCTTTCTTATTAAAAAAGTCCATTTGCGGGCAGGGTGATCGACACTTTGTTTGTGTAGATGGATACAAACAAGAACAAGAGCAGCAGCAGGAGACTGCCCCCATGGTCTGTGCCCACCGGGAAGTAGCCAGCCCACCCAGCTAGAGCAGGGACCACAGAAAGAAGGGACAGCATCCTGGAAGCTGTTTTTAATTGAGGTCCCTGAGAACCCTGGAGAAAGCCGGGAGGAACCGAAAGTGGGCCGCACTGAGCCAGCTCTGCTCGGGCTGCACGTGCAGACGGTCTGCTCCAGGGAGGCAGGTGGTGAACGCCAGCCCGTGGGGTTTAGAGAGCCCTCAGCCTCACCAGCGCCCCTCGGGTCTCACACTGTCCTCCACAAGGAGCCTCTCTGGGTTTCGTGGGACCCTCGGGCAGAGTTGGAGTTGGTGTTGCTCTGCAGGGTTGGGTCTGGTGCAGTACACTAGCTTCCTGCGGGCTGTCAGTCCTGCCTTAGAGGGAAAGAGGGACCAGAGAGGACCAGGCTGGAGAGGGTACGAAGGGACTCTGTTAGCTGGGAGAGGGAGGAGGGGAGAGGATGGGCAGGAGATGGCTCTGAAAAAACCCAGAGCCTCAAAAACCCTGTTTCCCTGATGTTTTGGAAGAGTAAAATGACTGTCTACCAATACACTACCTACCTCCCCAACACTGCCCCGAATTCCTGGCTCAGCCAAACTGTTAAAAATCATTTAGGGCTTGGCGAACTGGCCGGCTCTGGCCCAGGACCTGCTCCCTAAGAAAAGTGTTACTAGAACAGAGCTGTGCTCGTTCCTCTGCACGTGGCTGCTGGCGCGTGCCAGTGGCAGAGCTGAGCAGCTGTGACAGAGACTGAATGGCCACAAAGCCTAAAATACGGACTTCCTGGCCCTTACAGAAAAGGATGGCTCCTGATTTAGGTTAACAAGAAAACTTTTACAGACTTTTGTAGTAAATTGACTTGGGTTTTAATCCTGAATCTGCAACTTACTAGTAATGTGAATTTGTGTAAGTCTCTTAACCCCTCTAGGCCATAGTTTCTCAGCTGTGAATTATTAATAGCTACCTCGCAGCATCAGAAGAGAATTAAATGAGCTTAAGCGTGCAGAGCGCTTAGCTCCGAGACAGACCTGGAAATCCCTCCATAAACGCGCTATGTCTGTACCATGTCTTAGCCCAGTCCCTGGTATCTTCCGCACTGTGATTTTGTTTAATTGTGTAAAATACACATAACACACAATTTACCGTCATAACTACTTTTAAGTGTACAGTTCAGTGACATTAAGTACACTCACTATGTTGTATAACCATCATTATCCATCTCTAGAACTCTTTTCATCTTGCAGAACAGAAACTCTACCCCTGCTAAACAACTCCCCACACCCCTACGCCTTGGCCCCTGGCAGCCACCATTCTACTTTCTGTCTCTACGAATGTGACTACTCTGGGTACCTGATATAAGTGGATTCAGACGATATTTGTCCTTTCATGACTAGCTTATTTCACTTAGCATAGTGTCCTCACATTTCATCCATGTTGTAGCATGCATCAGAACTTTTCTTTTTTAAAGGCTGAATAATATTTCATTGTATGTTTAGACCACATTTTGTTTACTTATTCATCTGTTGATAGACACTTAGGGTGGCCCTTCGCTACTTATGAATAATGCTGCTGTGGACTTGAGTGTACAAATCCCTGTTCAAGTCCCTGCTTTCACTTCTTTTGAGTATATAATACACCCAGAAGTGAAATTACTGGATCATATAATAATTCTATTTTTAAATTTTTTTTTTAAGAAACACCATACTGTTTTCCACAGTGGCTGCACCATCACACTGTGATTTTAAGTGTGAGTCATCTGTCCTGCCTCACAAATAAAGGGCATTGCTGCTGAAAAGGGCACCTTCCACTGGTATCTAGCTGCTGTTGTTCTCGTTTGTGTCCAGTCTACATGACTGGCAGCAATTTCGCCTCCTAGAGGACATTTGGCAATGTCTGGGGACAGTTTTGATTGAGATGACTAGAGAGGGAGGTGCTACTGACACCTAATGGGCAAAGGCTAGGGGAGCCGCAAAATACCCTACTGACACACAGGACGGTCCCTCCCCTGCCTCCCCCCACCGCCCCCACACAAAGAATTATTCGTTTCAAAATGTCAGTAGTGCAGACTGAGAAACCTTGGTTACACCACACAATTGGACGAGCCAAGCACATCACTACGCAAAGCAAGATAAAGGTGGATCCAGCCCTCCCAGACACAGATGCTGCACACATCCTGAAAATGTTTGTATAGCTGAGTTAAATCACAAGGAAGAGGGCGGCTGGAAGAAGAGTCTGAACGGAATGCTGCAGATTCCTCAAAAGGAGCAGGAGTTCACTTCTGGCCGTGAAGATGGATCTCCTCTGGTTATCTCTTCGGTGAAAGTTTCACTTGAGCGTGTTTGAAGCTGTGCAACCGTATGCTTTAAGCTACATGGTATGTGTTACTGGGCTGGTGACCAGGAAGATAAAAAAGTCTGGCTGGAGCACAACAAAAGACATTCTTTTTCCAGGGCTGCGGGGCCTGAGTCCTCAGCACTGCTGCTGCGGGCGCCTCCTGTCCCACGCCCCGGGGGTCCCCAGTCTAGGAGACCTTGCCAAGGTTAGCCGTTGGGCTGGAGTGAGTGAGGTCTAGACCAGCGCTCTGTGATGGCAGTTCAGGATCTCCTGACCTCACTCTTAGTCATGCTTGTATTTATGCTTCAGTCAACACTATCTACTCCATTTGTCAGCATTGGGCTAGGTCCAGGGACACCGTAGTGAGTAATGTATGAAGCTGCTGTTGTCAGAGCGCTGTGGGAACTGATGCATCTATCAGTATTTAACATGCTAACTGAGCTAAGACTTACGAAGGAGAGAAAGGTAGTTTGGGAGCCTGTACAACTGGACCTGACCAAGGGGGTCACAAAGGCCTTGCCGAGGAAGCGCTGCAGGAGCTGAGAGTGAAGAGAGAATCGGGAGTTGAGGGCGGAGGGGGTGGCTGGTGTGCAAAGGAGCTGGAAGAGCTCCTCGGCCACAGCAGTGGGACTGGGCAAGCTGACTCCTCCCCGTCTCCTGTTCCCTGCCTGCCCTTCCAGGCACTCGGAAATGCTGAGTGAAAAAGGGTCTCTGGAAGGCTAGCTCTTGGCAGTGCGGAGAAGGGGAAGGGACTTTGAACCTTGTTCTGATGGTGGTAGTGCTTGTGTAGGTGGTGAAGGAAGGGCTACAGAATGGGCGCGCTGGGAGGCATCGGAGCACCGCTGCAGCCCGGGTGGGTTCCTTTTCCAGCTCCGGCCTCCACTGGGACTCGGCTCCTCTCAGAGCCTCACAGACCTATTGCACAGTGGAATACATGATTCTGTTGCCCCCACCCTGCTTATATGGCTTAGTTAAAAGCGTAGACAGCACCAGGTGCCCAGGGGGTCATCCCAGAATAAGTTGGTTTTACATGGCTCTGCAGGCCCCAAGAAGAGAAATAAATAAAAGATAATTATGGTTATCAAGACTAAAAGACTTTCCAAGTAGGGCCAACAAAAGAAGGTCACAGAGTCTTGTGCGGTACAGCTTGCAGAGAAGGCCGAGGGGGCAGGCAGGGCTAATTTGCCGGGATGAGAAAAGTAAGAATTACTTGGAACATATTAATATTGCTTTCCTCATTTTCGCTGACAACAGAAAGAAGAAGCTGGCTTGAGAGATGGCAGAGAAGGTGTGGGGTTAGAGAAGAGGGGCATTGTGGTTGGCAGCATGGTTGGGTCCAGCATGGTGCGTAAGGTGAGGGAGGAGGTGACCCCTCCGGGCTCACGCTAATGAGAAGTGTGTGGGGTGGTTTGGGGGATAGACAAGCTATGGTCCCACTGATCTGTGAAATTTCCTTCCAGCTCATTTCTAGCACATGTGAGATATCACATCTTAGATCAGGTCCAGGTATCCTAGGCGAGGGTGGGGAAGGAGAAAGGATTACCCCACGGAAAGGACTGGAATCTGAGCACCAGAGGAGCTTGGGGTTTCACCCTACCTCCAGGGCGATGCCTTTTGTTTCAGATGTAGCTAATAAACTTCCTGCTTACAAAATTGACTCCCTGTTCACCCCCTGCTCTCTTCCTGGGGCTGCGAGACAGCTGGCTGATGGATTGCCAGTAAGCCAGAGGTTCTGCGGAATGCTGAGCAGATGCACTTCTAGCGTCTTCACACACTCTGTTGCTCTCTTTCCTCTTTTGAAAAGCCTGTTCATATTTAATTCAGCTCTTCCAAATGGTTGCCGTGTCACCCTGTCTCCTCACTTCGTAATGCATCACAGTCTCCCTTAATGCATGTACCTGCCAAATGAAACTTCATGGCCTGGCAGCTAGAGGATCGCCATAGGATCAAGCTAAGTGCTCTTGCCAGTTACATTACGGGCTTCCACACCTGCCAGCTCCTTGTTATTGTTCAAATGGGCACATACTTTTCTTCCCATTATGCCCCGTGCTCACTGTCTTTGGCTGTCAGTCACTCCCACACATGTGACTTTGGGCAGATACCCCTTGGGTACCTGGGAGGAAGGGAGGTGGTCCACTGAGATATAACGAACTCCCTTGGGAGTCCTCATTTGGAGACGTAGATTATTAGGGTGTAAGAGGACACTTGCTTCAACTCTTCCAGTTAGCCGCGGCCTGGGGCCATTGCACATCGGCAGAAGGCCGGAGGGAAACACCCGCCGCCAGCCACTCTGCCCCTCGTCCCGACACTGGTCTCTGCCCTCCCCTCCGTGGAAGGTCCCAGTCAGCCCCGGACTGCAGTTCCGTGTTTGTTTATGACCTGCTCACACCATCCTGTCCTGTTCTTTAAGTCACAAATACTCTTGGGGACCTAATGCCTTAAGCCACTGGCAGTTTGTCTCATCATGAATCCGTTGCCAGCCAGCAGGGAGCAGGAGTGGGGCGAGGACTGGGGGCCTGGGTGCGGGTCACTCGGGGGGTCAGCCAGCATCCCTGCAGACCTCAAGGACCAACACGTGCGTCCTCAGAAATGTACACATGCAGGGGCACCAGGCCGGAGGGGCCTCCAGCCAGGAAGACCTCTGGGAGTCAGTGACCCACCCCTGCACCCCGGCAGGGGGCAGCATGGCAGAGGAGTGGGGCCTGGTGAGGGCAGAGAAGACTGGGGTGAACCTGGCCCTGCCGTTCCTCCCTGAGTGGCCTCCGTGAGTCGGTGGACCTCTTTCTCCCCCTCCGCTCCCCTCCCCCTCTCCGTCCTCCTTCCTCTCCTCCTGTCTCTCCCCACTTCTCTCCTTCCTGAGGAATGCTCTCCATGCCAGGCACTGTGTCATGAGCTTTGCATTCATTATCTCATTTTCCTTTACGACTCCACACCATGGGGTGTCATCCTGCAAGTACTTGGTCCTGTCAAGTTTGGTCCTTCACAGATACCGAGCATGCTGGCTTTGGAGTCCGTCCTGGGTTTGACTCCTGGCTGTGTCATCGTTAGCCATGTGACTTTGGGGCAGGCAACTGAAGCTCAGATTCCATCTGTAAAACTGGGATAATAATGCCTACCTCAAAGGGTTGCCATGAAAATTAAATGTCAATTGTAGATAGATATTTATATATTTATTTGTTGCAAATTGCCTGGCACATCCATGGGCTCCCCATCAGTGGCAGCTGCTGGACCATGCAGAGGCGAGGATGGTGGAGGAGGCTGGGCAGAAGCCTTCTCCTGGACTTTGGAGGACTGGGCCGAACTCCAGAGGGTTTTGGCAGAAGGCTCTGCAGTCCCAGGTCAGCCCCCGAGCGTCAGGGGTTAACCGGTGCAGTCTCGCTTGTTTCAGAGGCTTCACAAGGAGCTGCCGCTCAGCCTGGAAGAACTTGAGGATGTGTTTGATGCCCTGGATGCTGATGGCAACGGCTTTCTGACCCCAGAGGAGTTCGCTACTGGATTTAGTAAGTTCTGATGGTTGCTGGGCACCCAGAGCTGGGTCTGCCTAAAGCTGTATAGTATGCCTTCCTGTCCCCTCTGGATCTGGTAGTACAAGCTTTCCTCCCTCCTTTCAAGGATCCAGAGCTTGGGGTCTCCAGGCTCTGGATCACTTGGGCCAATTCACATGCCCTGCCCGACTGCCCTTGCAGTGCCCCTGTACTGTCACTGCCTGGTCCCCTCCCACTGAGACCAGCACAGGGAATAGATGGGAGCTCTGGCAGAAGCTTGGCAAAAAAGGAGCTGTGGTGAGATTTCCAGCCCCTCCTTTCTGCCTTGCTAGACAAAATAAGCAGACAAAAGGTGGGATGACTGGGCAGCTCATTCCAACCTGAGTCTGGCTGCATCTTCCAGGCTGCAGGATACCAGCCATCGGAGGAACTTCTAGAGGGTTGAATCAATAGGTCATTCTGAAGGTAACCAGGAGAAAGGAGAAATGAGATCCTGGAACAAGATGAGGGAACCAGACACACTGTCAGATCAGATAAATCAGCAGGCAAATATCACCATACATCTGCTCCATGAAAAGGGCCATATAGTTTTCTTAGAAGTATCTGATGCCTTTTCTGACCTTCAGAACCTATAATTGACTTGGGAGGATAAGACGGATTGCTGCATTACTAGGCAGTATGAGTACGGAGAAAGTACGCTGGAGACTTAAGGAACTTGTAAACCTGCAGTCCTGTGAGGTTAGCGGGGGTGATGAGGATGGCAACATGGAGCCTTGGCATTGGGGCGTGATGGAGGGAAACCAGCAGAGAGGTGTGACCTAAGCCAGACTTCGAAGGATTGAGGACCACAAAGGAGCCACCGTACCTGTCGTGCCTTCTGCCTTTCCCAGGTTCTCTCTGGCAGGTCGCTTGTGGAAGTGGAAAAGACACAAACCCAGGCCATGGTGTCTATGGGCCTTTGCTAGAGAGGTTTCCCTTGTTCTTCTCTCAGGGGGACCCCACATTGCCCCAGGCAACTGAGAGAGCTGAGCGCGTCCTGCCCCTGGATTAGCACTGTCTAATCCAGACCCTGTGTCCTGCCCCCGCCAGGTCACTTCTTCTTCAGCCAGAATAACCCAGGCCAGGAAGACGTAGGCGAGCCGGTGGCCCAGCGCCAAGGAGAGCAGGTGTACCAGTCCAGAGGGGAGGAGGACCTGGGAGACATGGACGAGGACGAGGAAGCCCAGTTCCAGATGCTCATGGACAGACTGGGAGCCCAGAAGGTTTTGGAAGAGTAAGTGGTGGCAGGGATGTGGGGGTGGAGCCCAGCCTAGGAGGAGCTCCTCAGGTGCCGATCAGCAGCTGGCATCTTCTCAGCACTCAGCACCAGCCCCGGAATTGGCGTGGCCAGCTGGGACCTGGTTCACACAGCCTGCCCTTCGCGATGGCCTGTGTCTGTGTTGGGCTCTTTCACATCTTTTCCTTCGCGACGCATTCCTATTCTCCTCTCCTGTTCCCTTTACTCCCCTCACTTCCTGCTGCGCGTTACCCTCACAGTCCTCGGCTCAGCTTTGCTCGCCAGGGGTGTCCCCCGTTGGGGTCTGCACCACACCTCGGGGTTGTCGGGGAGTTCTCCCCAAGTCACCCTGTCGCCATAAGCCCGCCAGCGTCTTCACCCCAGTGCAGCTGGGTCCCTAGGGCCCCGGTGCAGCCCAGTGCCCCGCCGTGTGTGCGCTCCCGCAGAGCGCCCTCGTGAGGAAGCACCTGCGCGTTGCATCCCTGAGCAAACCAACCTGTCCGGAAGACAAGGAGGGAAAGTAACCAGGTTTCCAGCCCACCACTTGGACAGTCAGTGGCTCAGGTGAAATTTTAAATGGTTGGAACGTCAAACAGAACACAATACCACAATTTTTTTCCCCAAAAAGTGCTTTGTAATAAAGAAACATATGGATCTAAGCCCTGACATTTAGAGTAAGGTAAAGCAAAACAGAACAAAACAAAATAAAATAAAATAATGATATTATAGCTAGTAGAAACCAACAATGGGCCTGAAAAACACATACTGCCTCTGCCCCTTTTCCCATCGCCTGTGGCCTTTTCAGCTTGGGGTCCGTAGGCCTGGGGCTGGGTGTGCGTTTCTCGCAGGGTGGGAACACCCCTGTGATTGCAGCTGGTGCTCGCAGGGCTGGGGAAGAGAAGGGGCTGTGGTGGAACGTGATATGCAGGCCAAAGCTCTGGGAATGTTTTAGCACACGATTGGGCAGACTGCGACAGAGCGGGGGAAGGCTGGCGAAGTGCGTGCCAGGCAGGAAGGGGACAGGCAAAGACCTGGGAGAGGGCCTGGAGGGAAGCTCTGCACGGGACGTGAAGCCTGAGACCAGCTCTGCTGCCAGCGCGGAAGGCGCCCACGCAGGCGTGGGTCAGCGTGGAGGTGGCGGAGAGGGGGCACAGGTGGATGGGAAGCTCATTACCAGACACCTGACTCAGCTTCTCCAAGGACAGAAGCCCAGAGTGCAGTGACCTCTGCAGTGACCGAGTGCAGCCTGCTCCTGGAGGAGGGGGTGGACAGGGCACTGGGATGAAAGGAAGGGGCCTCTCCACCCCGCCATGGCCACGCGGCCTCTTCCTCGCAGGGCTCAAAATCAGAGCTCACCAAGTGTTACTCTGAGAACCTGTGCCAAAAGCCTGCACAGAACTGAGCCAAAATGAGGAACGCTAGAGAAGAGAAGGCTTTGGGGAGAATTCCAGAATGGTTGATAAAAATTGATACATGGAAGATGGTGTGACCAGCAGTTTCCGTCCTCACTGGAGTGGGCGTAAGTTGCAGCACGAGGGAGACCTTCCTGACTGGGGACCCTAGATGAGGGAACAGAGGAGGCTGTGGAGACTTTAGAGGTCTTCACAGGTTTTGCTCACCAGAATGGTTTGTGTGTTGTTCTAGGAGGAGAGAGATGGATACTCTGACCTCCCAGAATCTCTTCTAGCTCACACTCCCATGTCCTTCCACGAGGGGTGGCCTCAGTGTGGTCCAGAAGTGGTAGACTAGGCACCTGGACACCCTGCTTCTCTTGGGGATCTGATTGGCTAAGTGACCTGGCAGCTTATTGGGCTCTGGCTTATTTTTCATAAGGGACAAGGGACAAGTTAGAAGTTTAGTCCCTTCTCCAGAAATCTGGCGCAAAGTGATGTGGCCAAGACTGAGTATTTCAAGAGCACTGGGAAACAGGCTCCTCACCTCCCCTTTCCCTATCTCCCTCATCCCCTCACGTCATTCAGGCCAGTGCTGGGCTTCTAAGAGATTGTAATAAATACCTGTTGTGTGGATCGGGGAATGGTGGACAAGAGGACTGATGGATGGATGGTCCAGATGAGTAGGTAGATGTTCGGATGGGATGGAAGAAAGAAAGGGTGGAAGAGATGGAGCAAGAAAAGGAAGAAAGAGGGAAGGAGGGAGGAAGAGAGAGCAGGTTGGAGAGATGACCAGGTAACTTAATCATAGGTAGGTCCACTTCCAAGTGGGCCTCTGCTGTGTGCAGAGACTAATGTCCATGCCCCAAGAGCATTGTTAACATGGCACTATCAAATGTCACTTCTGAGGAAAGTTTCTCAAATACAGTGCTTGTTATGTAAGCACAAAGAATTTTATCCTTTATCTTGACAGTTTCTGGTCATAGCTACCCTCAGATCATCTGGTTTCAGAATTTAATGGAGGACAAATCTGATTTATGGGGTTTTTATAAGTGATTTATTAAGGAGCTGCTCCCAGGAGAAACTGATAAGGGATTTGGGGAAGCAGGACAGGGAAAGGAAGTAAAGCAAATAAGGTTGCAGCCTGAGGAAAAGTCCTGGTTCTCCAGTGGATATTATTCCTACAGTCATAATAGTATAAACGTTTATTTATTGTCATATTTTGGAATCAGTATGCAGAGTTTTTGAAACTTAGCACTAATTACAGAGCACACTCCTAAATGTATTGAAATTTTAAAAATTTAATTAAAAGAAATTTTAAAATAGTGTCGGCAGGGATGCAGTGAAAAGGGAATGCTTACACACTGCTGGTGGGAATGTGATCCAGTACAGCCTCTATGGAAAACAGTATGGAGATTCCTCAGAGAATTGAAAGTAGACCCGCCATTCAATCCGGCAGTCCCACTACTGAGTATCTACCCAAAGGAAGTCATTTTATAGAAAAGATAACTATACCCAGATGTTTATTACAACATAATTCACAGTTGCAAAGATATGGAATCAACCTAAGAGCCCATCAACTGATGAGTGGATAAAGGAAATGTGCATATATGGCATGGAGTACTACTCAGCCATACAAAAGGAATGAAATAATGTCTGTTGCAGCAAGTTGGATGGAACCGGAGATCATTATGCTAAGTGAAGTAGCTCAGAAATGGAAAAACAAACACCACATATTCTCACTTATAAGAGGGAGCTTATATAAAATACCAGAGTATAAATACTCTGGTTTCTCTTCAGATTGTATAAATCCTTCGCCTTTTACTAAAGAGAGAGCTAAATAAGAGGTACATATGGTCATAAAGTGGTGTAATGTAATGGACATTGAGAACTAAGAATGGGGAGGAGGGGAGGGACATGGGATAAAAATCTACCTACCGCTACAAGGTACACTATCCTGGTGATGGATATACTAAAAGCCTTGACTTCAGCAGGATATAGTCACACCCATGTAACAAAAAACAGTTGTACCCCCTAAATCTATTGAAATAAAAAATAATTACAGAGCACAATGTCAAAGTTCAGGTAACTGTAATGGGGAAGCAAACTTTGGAGTTTACAGAGAAGTGTAGGCATCCAGGTATCTTTACCCTTATAAAATGGGGGTCATAAGATATTTTCCATAACTAAATTAAATTAATTAAATGGGAAATGTACATTACATAAATTTCCGAAGTTTAACAAAATTGAAAACAAAAATGTAATTGTATTGAAAGGATGGAAGGAGGGGAAGGATTCATATTATCAACAGCTAGAAACTTGAAAGATTAAGAAACTAAATTTTTAAGTAACACAACACTGAGAAGACAGTGAACTGAGCTAGCTATTACATCTTGTTACACAAATATGGATAATGTGTTAGAAAATATATCTATGGCCATTTATTAAATAAATCAAAAGTCTAGTTGTTTTGTGGGGTAAGATTTATATTTATTCTCTATATTGCTAGAATAATGTTGAGCTGGTTATTTGTAATAAAGTGGCCTGTGAGATTTCACTTTAACTCTACTAGTTTATTGGTATATAACTTCCACAACATTCTCATAGCCTGTTTGCTGTGAGAAATTATTTTCCATTCTTTCTTTGCAGTTATTGAATTATCATTGAATTAAAACCTGTTCTCTCTCAGCTTTATGTTTGGCTTAGTTTGCTCATTGGCTGTAGATTTGTTAGTTTCTCCAGAAAGGGAGAACAGGGTCCATGGTGTGTGGCTCCTCGTCCCTTCCCTCGGGGGTCAGCGAGAGCCGTGAGTCTGCTGCTGTGCTGTGTGCACACGCGCCCAGTGTGCCGTTTCTGTGGGTGTCCTGAGCATGTCACTCTGTGTCACTGTCTCTCCGCCCACCTCCACGTCTCCCGACTCCACCTGTCTTCTGTGTGCACCCACATCTTCCAGACTTGCTCCTTCCCTTCCCTTTGCCTGTCAGTCACCCCCTTGCCGCCGGGCCGCAGGGGTACCGCACATTCTCTTCCCTTCCTGCAGTGACAGTTGCTTTCGGCCATCCATCAGATGACATGTCTTTACCTCTCAGCGGTGAGGACCGGCCTTCCTGGGACGACAAGCTCTCTCCTTTTTCTCCATAGCATTTGTCCTCAGGTGCACTGGGCCCCGTCCTCCCCTCCTTCCCTGGCATTCCGAGATGTGCCCGTGCGTGGCGCTGGGCATGCTCCGCTCGGCACCTCTAGCGCGTCTTGAAAGCCGTGGGAGAATGGAAGCAGCAGAGCAAGATGACCGACAAGGAGCCAGACAGCCCTGAGCTGGACCCCTCCCTCCACCTTTCCTGCTGAATGATTTAGACGCTCATTGCACCTCTCCACGGGTTCCTCGTCGGTACCTGCGGGTGGCCATGGCACCTGCCTCAGAGGTTACGTCAGCATGGAGGAGCCCATGCTCGTGATGTACCTAGCACGCCGAAGCACTTGCTTCTTGTTAGCTGCTGTCATCTTTACAATGATCCCGGTGCCCTGTTTCGGGCTGTCGGTTTCCTATCTGGGAACCTCTGTGTGTCCCATTAAGCCTCATTTCCACACCCCCACGTTAACGTCCCCTCTCTTGCAGTGAAAGCGATGTCAAGCAGCTCTGGCTGCAGCTGAAGAAAGACAAACCTCACTTGCTGTCCAACTTTGAAGATTTCCTGACTGCAATCTTTTCCCAGCTCCAAGAAGCCCATGAGGAGAAGAATGAATTGGAGTGCGCCCTAAAAAAGTGGGTACCCAGTGTCAGCCACTGTCTGTACCTCTGTGTGAATAACGGAACCACAAAGTGCGCTTCCCCTGCGCCCTCTGCCCAGCTCTCTGTGGCAGCTCCTTCCCGCATTCTGGAGTGGGGGTGGGGGGCAGGCTGTCGGCATGTTTCTGTTTGTAAGCCCTCACTCCCCTGCACACAGGCTCACCATAGGCCAGGCACTACTGTGAGCACTTTACATATGCTAACTCGTCGCGTACCCACCACGCCCCTCTGGGGTAAGGACTGTTGATCATTGTGCACACTTTGCAGATGAGGGACTTGAGACACGGAGGGCTAAGTGGCATGACCCGGAAGCCACAGCTTGTAAGCAGCAGAGCCAGGACTCAGAGCAAGACAGCCTGTGCCCAAGCTGGAAGGAAAGCCTCTCTGCCTGCCTCTGGGCAGTGAGACCGCAACACAGTGGGCCTCCCCAGCTCCGATCAGCCCCCTGGTGGAGGTGGTGTTTCTGCGGGGTGGTCTGTAACCCCCTGAACTCCCCTCCTGACCACTGTCCCCCAGCATGGCCTCAAGTCTTTTCTGCTGCCCGCTCTGCCTCCGAGGCCTCTGCAGGAGACAGGACCAGACAGGTAGACAGCAGCACCTGAGGAAACTGCTGAAGACCTGAACCCCAAGTCAGCTCAGAAAGGTGTACCACAAAACTGGGGCGAGCCCAATAGACGCCGATCTCTTCATGAGAATTAGCATGTGCTTGCGGGCACTGTGCTGTTCATAGTCCTTTAACATGCAGTTACAGCAGTGAGCTTGCGCTTTGTGAAACATGGAGTTGGAGGGGGCATAACTGGGGACGGCTCATAACCCTGAAGGTGAGGCCGAAACACAGGGCAGGGTTGGGTGGAGCTTGGAAGCCGCCAAGGGTCCCTCTGCTGTGCCTTGCTGGGCACTCTTGTCCACGCCTGGAGATTTGCTCATATTCTGTAGGAATCCTCAACAATTCCATGGCTACTGATTCCACAGACCACCTGCCCCTCCGTTCAGGTGCTTCCAGCAAAGCTAGGTGGTGCCAGCACCGCCTCCCAGATGGCGATGTTTCAGGGTCGGTGCTGAAATGGTCCCAGAGAAGCACATAGCCCTAACTGAAAAAGAAGGGAGCACCATGCATCTTGCCGTATAGATCATCTGCCTACACATTACTCTGAGCCCCAGCACCTCGCCATCTTGTGCCTCCCCAACATCAATTCTAAAAATAGCTCGTCAGCGTCCATTGGTTATATACAGGTCTGGAAAGAAAGGACTTTTAGGACTCTGCGTTATGAAGGAGTTGAGGCCAAGTGTTGCTGGAGCAAACATGGTTTAGCTGGAGGATGGCTCAGAACACCTGGATCTGGGGCGAGGCTCCCAAGGCTCAGAGAAGGGAAGGCTTGACAGGTAGGTAAAGGCTACTGCTAGGTAGCCTTTAGCTGATTAGGCCATGGAATCAGACAGAACTGAGTTTGAGTTTTGATCCTGCCACTTACTAGCTGTGCAACTAAGGCCATGTTACTTAGCCTGAATCTCAGCTTCCCCACCTGTGAGACGGGTGGAACAGCCATCTCAGAGCTGCAGGGATTAAATGCAATAATGCATGCAAGTACTTGGAACAGTGCTGGCACACAAGCATTGAAGGAATGTCATAATAATAATTATCCTTTTAAATAAGTATCTTTGTCAGTCTTAGAGGATTTGTCAGCTGCAGTGGAGAGTCTGAGCCTTGATATCATCAGAGGTGAAGTTTAAGGACCCCTTTGTCCTTGCAGACCATGTGGTACACCGGCTTGCTCCTCAAAGTGTAGTCCGTGGACCGGCAGCATCAGCGTTGCTGGGAACGTCTCAGGGATGCAGAATCTCAGGCCTTGCCCCGCCCCACTGAATCTGCACTGTGACCAGATGTCCAGGTGCTTAATGTGTGGTTTGAGAGGTGAGGGGCTGGGAATCAGGAGATCTGGGTTTGAGTCAGGTGTGGCTTTGCACGTACCTAGTTCTGTGACCTTGCTCAAGTCTCTTGGCCTCTCTGAGCCTCAGTTTTCCCATCTGTAAAGTGAAGGGGCTGGATTAGTTTCTGACCCCACTTCACCTCCATTCCCCTCTTACCCCAGCATTAATCACCTGGAGGAGCCACAGCAAAAGTTAGGGGGCCCCTGTCAGAGAGAAAGGTGCTCTTCTGTTCTCCAAGGAGGATAACTGCAGCCTCCATGGGCGGGCCATTACCCACCTGTGGTCTGGGTCCCATGCTGGCCTGCAGCCCTGCAGGGAGAGACACGTGCCGCTGACTTGCTGGAGAGCCTCTGAGCCCTGCCATTCATCTCTAAGTGACCTCTGTTAGTGCTTTGCCCTAATTCAGTGATTGCATTAAAAGTTGCTTAGAAGAAAGTCAAGGCCACTCTTGGCTGCATGTGCAAAACTAGCTCAGCCAGAACTTCCAGCTCTTCATGCCCATGCTCAGTCAGTATCCCTGCCAGACGCACCTGCCCTGGTCAGCTGACCAAGGGCCACTGGCTAGAGAGCTCTGGCGGGATTGGGCCAGTTCTCTGGCCAGTCCCATTTCAGGAGTATTCTTTGGACACAGAACCAGAACTGCAGGCTGTAGTGAGCAGAATGCTGAAAGAGGAGACAGCAATAACTGGAGCTCTTGCCTAGGCACCACTGTTTACCAGCTGTGTGACCTCAGGCAACTTGCCTTACCTCTCTGAGCATCAGTTTCCTTATTGGCAACATGAAAGAATGGGAGTGTTTTTTCAAACTTTTGTGATTGCAAGTTGCCAAAAGAAATGCCTTTTACTTTGCAATCCCCATATACTTACATGTGTATATAACTGAATCAAAAGCTTCATGAAGTGATGTTCACCCTTATTTTATATGACACTCTCTGATATTTTCTACTAGTGTCTCTTTTATTCTCTTCTCAAGGTTGTTCATGCCTTGCTGGTGGACCTATCTATAAGGTCACTTGCAGCTCAGAAGTCAAACAAGAAAATGGAAATCTCAGTAGAGTATGGAATGTTTAAATAGGATTCTTTGCAAATGACTCAGGGTGAGATAAAGTGATTCTGAGACATCATCTAGAAAGTAGGTTTGGAGGTCAGAGCTTTGTAGGGGGAGGGGTGCATATCCTGGCTTTGGAGAGGAGAGTGGGAAGAAGCTCTTGGGGATGGCCTGATGTAGGATGGAGTCTGGAGGGATCCCGAGGAGAAGAGCAAGTACTGCTGGGCTGTCAGAATAGCTCTAAGGCCCCTCCACGAGCTCACTTTTCCGTATGGTGGACAACATTCCAACTCCATCTGGGACATGAGCGCCCATCCCTGAAGCTGGAGATGGGAGCTCAGGCCCTAACTGCTGCACGTCCAGCCCTGGGCCAGGCAACAGGGGAACACAGTCCACGCGTACCCATCGCTAGTGCTCAATGCGTGCATCCTCTGTGCCAGGCTCTGAGTTAAAAAAAAATAGAGCACAGAGTTGAGTCCCTCTCCTTGAGGAGTTCATGATCACATTGATGAGGCAGAGCTTCTACCTATGGAAACCCTGCACAGGGTACACGAGAAAATTCCCATGCTGTTCAAATGTTAGACAGTGTTGCCATTGGCAGCGGCAGCCTCTGCTTCTTCCTCCTTTTGCAAACCACACGCCTTGTTTCTTTCTCCCACAAGGCCCAGAGAAAATGAGACTGACCTCTGGGGGAGTCTGGCCTTAACCAGGTTGGGCAGGACGCACTCCCCGCCCACAGCGTCCCAGGCTGGGCCATGCCCCTCAGAGTGACAGCGTTGCTGTGCTGGGTGCCAGAGGTCCCCCCAGCTTCCTCCTCACATTCACCCCCAGGTCCGGGGGGAGGAGGGTACAGCTGAGGTGGCTGAGTGCTGGGGAAGCTCTTTTTAGCTGATGTCAGGAGACGCCAGTGTGACCCGGGGCATTGTCAGAAATAACTCCGAGCCTGCCTTACCTCATGGCAACGTGCATTTTTGAACATAGGGGAAGGAAACAAGTCTGGGTCTATTCAATGTCCTGCCTCCTTGTCCTTTTGCTCAGAGGTTGAGGAAATCTCCCATCTGGGTCAGAATCCTGGGAACAGTGTTTGACTCTGATGCGTGTCCACGGTAGCCACTGCCCCACGGGGCAAGGTCAGGACAAAGTCAAACGCAGGCACCTCGGCCAAAGCCCACTTCCTCTGTTGAACTTCCAGAGTGAGGTATGTTCCCTCTGTGCCTCCACTTCTCTCTAGCAGGGGGTGGGGGCGGTTTAGATTGCAACGGAGCAGCCCTCCCTGCATTCCCAGTGCAGAAATTCAGAGAACTTTATGTTTTAGCATAAGAGATATAGTTTAGACATCAGGAAGAACTTTTGGCCACTAGAATTGGGAATTTCTGCCACAGAAAGCATCCTCTACATGTACCTCTTTCTAGAAGGAAAAGCTTGAGATCTTTGGGGGACACAGAACGATGCTGTCTGGAGGCAGCAATAGATCCAGACCTTTTGCCGGAATCACTTGGGGATGCCAGGGGGATCCCACTCCAGGGGCGACCTACTCACTTGGCCTGGGGTGGGGCTTGAAGCCTGCATTTGTAAAGTGTGATGGGTCGGGATAAATAAGGCAGCGTCTGGGGAGTGCCTTGAGCCCTTTGAAGGAAGAGCTTTCTAGATCAAAGCCCCGCCAATAGGCTGTGCTCTGGGAGCAGGGCAGGTGCAATCCTCCCCGGTCCAGCAGCCGGGATCGCCTCCCTGGCTGCCTGTTTGGCATCACCGGTCGACCACTGGCCTTGACAAGCTTAGCAACACTCCCCACACCCTCCTTGGAATCAGTTTCTCATCTGCATAGTCTTACCTTGTCCGTCTAAATCAGGCTTCAGGCAGTTTCTTGGGAGCTGCGTGGGGGTGGGGGCGAGGCCTTACACTGCAGCCATATGCAGCGCTATCCAGGCACTTCCTGTCAAGAGTGATTTCCCTGGGCTCTGGGAGGGTGTCCAAAGCAGGAAGGAACGTGTCTTTCAGTCCCAAATAGGATAGATAGCTCACACCCCAAGAATTGGCATTTCATGGTGTGCAGCTCTGGGGACGTGGGAACATTTGCAGGAGGGATGTAACCAGTTCCTGGCCTGGCCTCTGGATCGGGAAGCAAAGGGAGCATCGTGTGTTAGCAGGTGGTCCTTATGTTCCACGGGTTGCCGAAAGATTCAGTTCCGGGGCCCATGGCTCTTGACTGTTAGCTTGCTTCAGACTGGCCAGAGCGCTTTTCAGTTAGAAGGTAGGTGCCCTCCCCTAGAGAGCCTGAAGCAGTGTGTGGGGGGGGGCAGAAATCCACCTCTTAGTACACATCCCTGGGGGGGGTTCTCATGCAGACAGGCTGCGGACCACAACACACCTTGAGAAACGCTGCTCTAGCCAGTTCTTCTGGAATGTATCAGCCCACAAAAGGGATGCCCCAGGGTGCCATTGCGATCTGTAGAGTTAGTCCTGTTCTTAGGGTGAAGAAGTTGGCAGTGAGGGCTCTAGGTGGTGAGGCTACGGTTTAATAAAATGCATGTATTTACTGGTGTGTTATTATCTGATGCAGCGCTACATTGTTAGCATTGCCCAGAGGGTAAACGGAAAGGTGAGGGCTGTTTGTGCTCTGTGGCACTCGCGCATGATTTGTAAACCTGACTAACGGAAAATGATTTGCTTTATAGGACGGGATAAAGCAGCAAAGTTGGTTTAGACAAGGCAGCGGAATCTAATTTGGAAGAAACTATCCATCTTGAAAATCCAATTGGCAATTTCACAGCCGTTTCAGGGTTTTCTACAAACTTTTATGTTTTCCTTTCATTCAGCTCTAGTCCAGTTGTGTGTGCGCACGTGTGTGCGTGAGAGAGGAACAGGGCCAGAGACTAAGACAGACAGAGAGACAGAGATAAGCAGACAACTACAGAGACCTGGAGAGACTGATTTCAGGGGAACAAGAAAACCCTGACCAGGAATTTTCTAGTGAGAGCCTGTTTGCTGTGGGGGACTACAGCTGCCCGTGGAGGTGGCAGAGGGCAGTGGGGGCTCCTCGTCCCTACTTACCACTCTCATCCCAAGCACAGAGTGGCCTAGGCTGAATGCACTTCCACCTTCTCTTGCGAATGGCAGACTCCTTGAGACTCTTCCCGTCCGGGGTCTTCACTCCGAGATCTGTGCTTTGGGGCGGGGGTACATGGGGAAGGCAGCCAAGCCCCGCCATGGCTCTGCCCCTCTTCAGCCCCAGCAGTGCAGTCAGCCGTCCCCTCCTGCTCATTTCCCAAGTGACAGTGTCCAGGTGGAATTTGGAACATTGACAACCCTAAATGCAGACATGCAGAGTTGTCGGTTTTACAGCATCGACTGCTTGGGAAGACATTGTTGTGGTGCTGTGAGTGGGACCGTGGGACCTGGAGGCAAGGCTTGGGTCCTGCCCCTCCTCTCACCCTTGGCAGTTTGGTCACTGCTGTTTTAACCCTCATTTTCTTCACTTGCAAAGCAAAGCGCTTTACATGAGCTTTTTTACCTCCCAGCCTATGATGGGGAGGAGAGAGTCTCCCTGTCTTTGCGTTACTTTTCACCAGACTCTGCAAGCCAGGAGACATAGCGGTCAGATCGCTGACAGCCCACTGGCTGCCCACTAAGACACACGTGAAATCAGAATGACAACTGTCCAAGGCCAGTGGCCATTTCTGAAACTCTGCCTTGAGTTCAAGCTCCTGAAACGTATCTAAAATGTAGAGAAATGCCATTTCCTCTCTCGAAGGTCAAGACTACACTCTCACTTAGGAAAGGAAGCAGCTTTCTTTCTTGGAATGATTTCAGCACATGTTTGCCTAGAACCTGGTGACAGACTGGCCTGGATGACTTTCTAAGACCCTCTGAAATCCTAACAGATTTTCTTCAAAAGTGAAGGTAAAGGGGAGAAGGAACAAGAAAAAAATTTCAACCCAGCAGTGTTCTATAGCAGGAAGGCCTCGGCCTGAGTGCGATTATCTGAGCTCCAGGGGTGTTGAGCATTAATGCTCTAATCCAGTGTGGCGCGGTCTGTGTGCAAAGCACTTGGTGAAGGTTAATTAATTTTCCCAGTTTCTGTGGGAGGCTAGCAGGGTAAGTTACTGCTAACTGCATCTCACCTTCCAGCTCCCTGCAAATTATCTGTAAAGGCTCCTCAGAACCTAAGCCTTGCATTTACATGGGAATCATGATTTCTCTGCCCCTCCTTCCTTCCCGCTCATCCCATTCTCCTCCCAGCCTAGTACCCCAGTATCCCAGCACCACACTCACACACACACACTCTCTCTCTCTCACTGTCATCCTGGAGAGAGGGCATTTGCCAGAGCCAGACATCCTGGGTGACATTTAATCCCCTGAGTTGGACCTGGATTTTTCATCCTGGCTTTCAGCGGGGCTAATCCTTTCAGATCCGTTTCTGCCCTGCAGCGCCCTGTCACTCCTTCCCCTCAGCTGTTGAAAATCTCCCTTCTCTGGACTCAGCCTTTCTTAACTCCTGCCCTGGGAACCCCACCACCCTCCCACCCCCAGGCCAGCCAGCCCCCAGCGCTTTCCTCAGCAGGGGTGCAAGGCCAAGGGCACCTGTCAGCCAGGGCCCAGGAAGGTGCCTGGCGTCTGCTTCCTGGTGCTGCTTCTGCCCGTTCCTTCCGTCCCTGCCACTACAGCAGTGGACTTGGCATTCTTAGATGCTGACTACCTGGGATACAGAGAGCATGACTTAAGTTTAAATTATTTTGGAGCGCTACATTACAAAGGGCTTAAACAACACTTTTTAAGGTTTGTGGAAGTGTGTGGATCTCTCTTTCCACATTTAGTTCCGCTCCACTTGGCTTTGTCCATCCCTGCATCCTCTGTTCTGTTAAGCTTCGTGCCTCCTGCCACGTTTCTTCCTGCCGGGTCCTCCAGGCGGCTGCAGGACTCCCCTCGGCTTCTGCTTGCCCCCTGGCTCAAGTCTGGAGGGGCCGGTGAGCTGTGACTCTCAAAATGGGGGCCATAAGCACTGGAGAGTCAGAGAACTTATTTAATTAGAATGTATTAAGTGCATTCTCTCTGCTGCCTGTTGTGCTAGACACTTCCACGTGCATTATCTTTTTTAATCTTTCCAACTTTTTTCTAAAATGGGTATTACCAACTGATTTTTTAGACATAGGAAACCTCCAGCTTACTGAGGTAACATGACCTGTCCAAGGCCAGAAAGCTTGTAAATCTCAGAACCAGGATTTGAACTCAGGCCTTCTGACTCCAGGTCCCATGAACTCGGAGACAACCACAGCGGTGTCAGCAAGGGGTCTAACGACCCGGACTAGCCTGCAACACACGAGAGGAAAGAGGACAGATACTACTGCTCAGGACTGTTGCTGCCTCAGGCTGGCTGCTCCACACGTTTGTCCTCTGTCCCACCGAGGACTCGTGTCTCTTTCTTTCCCTTCTCTTTTAGTCACCTCTTCTCTGTCTGCCCCTCCCCATGTAGCTCAAAATGACTAGGGTCAGATAGCAGAAAATGGAATAATTAAATAGACACTGCCTGGGTTGGGGTAGGGGATGAAGGGTTTTTAGAATGGCTAATGTAAGATAGATTGAATAGTTGCGCACATGTTATTAAGTAATAGCTCAGAGGGCTCTACTACAGGTTGTCCTTGTTTTGTTCAGCCTTTTTACCAATTTATGAATAGAGAAAGATAAGAGAGAATATTTTATAGTAGTAAGAAAACGTTCCATTCATAAAGAAGATACAACATATATAAAGTTTCATGCACCAAACACCATGGCAGCCAGATACATAAGACAGAAACTTTTAGGAAAACAAAGAAAATTTGATAAAAATAAGACTTTAAAAAACTTATCTCAGATATGACAAATTAGTCAGGCAAAAGTACATGAAGGATATAAAGTATCTGAAACCTTCAATGAGCAAGTTTAAGCAATAAATATAGAATTTTGTGCCTTACAAATAGAATATGCATTCTTCTCATAGAAGTTATATAAAAATTGATAATATTTTTGTCTGCAGAGGAAAGGATAATAGATTCCAAAAAGCAAATACATTACCAGTATATTCTCTTATTATAATACAATAAAACTAGAAATCAATAGTTTGTATATTTTAAAAACAATCTTCTAAATAATTCTCAGATGAATTAAATCATAAAAACCAACATTGTAGATTATTTTGCTTACATTCTGATTAAAAATTTAAAATATCAACAAAACTTGGAAGGTCATTGAGTACACAGGATGACTAGAAGCATGAAATCTAATAGAATTACATTTGAGATCCTGCTCTGTGTCCAAAAGGCCAATGGCAGAAGCACAAGGTGGGAGAGATATGATTCAGTAATACCATCTTTTAAAAAAACAATCACAGACATAAAATGTAGAGGTTTTAGTTGACAAATGGCTTTAGCATTCATTAGCTGTGATGTGGCTGCCAAGAAAAGTTAACGCAATTTTAGGCTGCATGAATAGATATGCAGCATGTAGAACAAGAGAGGTGATAGCCAGCTCTAATCTGCACTAATCAGACTCAGGCACTGTGCATTTAGTTTGGAGCTCCATGGCTTGAGAAAGATAATTACAGCCCATTCAGAGAAAAGGGAAGAGAATTGTAAGGGGTCCTACCAAAAACAATAGTAATCCATGTGAGACATAGCTGGAGGAAGTGACCTCCACCCAAGCAGCTGCTTGCAGTCTTGATGCTGTTCTCAAATATGTGAAGGGCTTTTATGCAGGAGAGGGGGAAGGTCATGGAAAGACAGATTTCTGTAGGTTGGAGCTCTCCTTACAGGAGGGGAGAAGACAGAGAGTGTGGGCCATAGAGAGGGACTTTCACTGTGTGGTTGGAGAAAAGGTTTAAAAAATGCAGTTATCTGGGACCATTAATGCTTAGGTGTGATAACTTCCAGTTTCAGTTCAAATGCTAACACCAGGCCCCTCCTATTTGAATGTGGAGAGGCATTGGAAGGAAGATTCCAGAAAAATTCCAAATATGAAAGAATGGCTTAGAGAGACAGAAGGTTCCCTGTCACTGGAGCTCTGGGAACCTAATTTGGGTGAATATTTGATGCAGCTATTGTGGCAAGAATTTTAACACTGGAAAAATAGGTGGTTGGATCAGACAAACCTTCCAACCCTGAAATTGTTCAATTCCCTTGGAATCTAGTATTCCCTTAATATGGTCCATGAGCTTCTGAATTTGGTATGCAAAGTTGTAAATTGAGTTTTTAAAGGTTTTCAGCATTAACATTTTGAGCACAGGCCCTGTGGGTAACATAAATGTGTGCTGAATGTTCATAACCTAGTTGAGATGACGTGAATTCAAACAAAACAGTTGTTCAGGACCATTTAAGGTTAAACATTAAATGGTCAAATTAAGGCATATGCTGTCATCAGAGTTCAGGGAAGATGTCAGTGAGGGTTGGAACAGAAGGGAAAATCCTGGTGGAGAAACTGATGGTCAGTTTGTGTGCACCAGGCAATATGAGTGGTTTTAGCAACTGCAGCAACCAAATGTATATGGCAAGCAAACATGATGAGTCGTCTCTTTCCTCTGGTGTTGGAATGTGGCGAGAACTGCCAGGACGTGGTGTGCCGTATGTGCAGATCTGTTTAGAGAGTCTCTTGCCGCTGCTGCCCGCACAGCCGCCGCGGCTCCCGCAGACAGGCTTGCAGCTCTGCATGTCCCCCACACACAGCCTGCATCTCTAATTGATTGGTCCAAGGGGAGTTTTTATTGAGTGAGCTGTTTCTTCTTCATCTCCCTGGTTGCCTCTGAGCTTTTCCAAACCCAGCAGCCTTTATCCTTAAAACCAAGACTCTCTTCCCCTTGGGGCGCTGCCCAAGATTATATAATAATTATAATAATAAATAATCCTGTGCATGTATCCTGGGCTCTGTGATGAATACATTTTCATATCCACTCTCTTGTTTGTTCATCATGACAACACCGGGAGGAACACAGGGCAGGTGCTACCATGTGAGAGGTGTGAGGAGGTCAAAGCTCTTGCCCAGGTCACACTGAGGAAGTGAGCTGGTTCTGGGATCAGGAGACAGGTCTTCTGATCTGTGAGCTGCTTTAGCGATGTGATTGATGTGCACAACACCTTAATGCTCCCTATTCCTGGGACTGGAATGTTCTGACCCAGGCTCGTCATAATGTCATCCAGGCCTGGAGGGTCTCCCCAGAGGCTGGCATTTCCAAAGTCCTGGTTGTGTGTGTGAGCCTGGCTGGGCCCACCCAGGGCTTCTGTGCAGTGGACCTAGACTGTGTGAGTGAGAACGGCGAGTAGGCACCTTTCAGAGACTGTATCTGTCTTCCCTTCAGTTGTTTCTTAGTGGTTTATAAAATAACTTAATTCATGACTAGCAAATTGATTATGCGCACATGAAAAACATAGACTATATTAATTTAGTCAAGTAAAACTTAGAGCAAAGTTAATATAACACATTTAATGATATTATAGACTTAAAACCTTGCATGGTTATTAGGCATGAATGCTAAACAATTTATACGAATGACTGTAATTAGTATTGCTATAGCAAGCCAAATCACTTTTTACGTTTCTCTCATCTTGCTTTATTAGTTCTCCAGTATTTATATAGTTGGAATCACTGTGTAAAGTTTTCCTTCATAACATTTGCCATCAAGCATCTGAGTTTTTTCAAACATGGTAAGATAATTCCAGACACTAAGAGAAAACCATCTTACTTTCTAAAAGTTCCTTCAAAATGTACCTATTTCAGTCCCTGAGCTGTTCCTCTTCAACAGCATGGACATTTTCTCCTTACTTTCCCCGCAAGATTTTATTTTAATCATTAAGGGTTAGCTGAAAGCAAAAGTAACAATCCTAAACATCTGTCATTCACCAAGATGACATTTCTTACTCTTAGCCAAAAAGATATTTGCTAGGTCAGCGATACAGAACACATTCATACAGACAGGGCCACAGCTCACCGAAGTCTTGCACTGTCATCTTTTGCTGAGCACAGCCTGGGGCCATTATTGTGCAGTTGTTCCCAAGTCAAGTTTCTGGTCTTGGGAGTAAAGCCAAGCCCCTGGTGCTCTGTTACAAATGACCCTAACCCAGAGCCTCACACTATCCCTTTGTCTGGGTCGGATTTGTGGTTTCCGTAGAACTGGAAGGACACCAGTCAAATGGCTGCTTGTTTGTTGTTCACCTGTGCGCATGGTCAAAATGCTCCCCCAGTAGGTAGCAGGTGAGGCAGGGGCAGCGGTTGGGCTGCAGCCAACCCTCCAACAGCAGGGAACGTCTGGCCCTGGGTTGGAGTCCCAAGTGGACGTGGGAGGTAGGGGTTAGAATGATGCAGGGCTCATCATGTAAATACATTCCCATCCTTTATGTTTTATTCAGAGATCTCCCCAATCCCGCTTAGACCTGAGAACCAGGGCTATTACCTCAATTATTGGAGTCTCCTGAATGAAGGACAGGGTGGGTTTGCTATCATTTGCATTTAGAATGGCAGGGGCCAAAATTTGGGGTGGGGGGGCAGTTGTGTTGCATATTCAAAACAGGCCTTGAAAACCACATCAGCCGGTCATGGAGTCTGGAGCTCCCCTAACAGGAGGGGAGAGGACAGAGAGTGTGGGCCATAGAGAGGGACTTTCACTGCGTGGTGGGAGAAAAGGTTTAAAAATGCAGTTACCTGGGAATGTTAATGCTTAGGTGTGATAACTTCCAGTTTCAGTTTGAATGCTAACACCAGGCATGGGAAGGAAGACCTACTATAGGGAGGGAGTGGGGCACAGAAAAGGGTCGTCCCCGGGGACGGCCTACACCCCTGTCCCCATAGCTGTGTTTGTCTTACTCTCTGTACAGGAGCAGAGTGCCAGGTGCTCTCTTCCCGTCCTGCGGGCTCTTCAGCGTGGGGAGAGGATGCTGGAGGGAGAGTGGGGAGGAGGACACCTCCTCCACACGGCCGTCCCCTCACCAGCCCCGCCCCTGTCGCGCCGTCTGCGTGTGGCCCTGTGTCTGGGCGGCACAGGCACTGAGACCCGTGTGGCCTTCCTCGTGGGGTGTGGTGGCTGTCGTCGTCATCATCGTGGGCTCTCTTGAGAGCCTTATAAGAAACACAGAAATCTTGCTTTGGATTTGGCATCTGAAAGAAAAAAATTTAAAAATAAAGCATAATTTTTTTAAAAAAAGGAAACGTAGAGCCCACAGCCCCAACACGGGGCATCTGGAGGGCGCCTGGCAGCGCGGCGTCAGAGGGCGCTGCTTAGGCGGTGGCGCAGCAGCTCCAGACGGGGACCAGGCAAGCCAGGAAACCGAGCAGGGAGAGACCCGTGGGCGCAGCCTCATGCACCGCACGCTCGGGCCAGGCAGGGCAGCGGCCTGGTGGGGCTGGGCGTGGAGCGAGGGCGGATGGCCCGGCAGCCGGGCTCGGAGCGTGTGGACCGCGGAGCGTGGTGGCTGAGGAGGGGCGGGGAGGCCGCGGGTGCTGGTGTCTGAGCTCCGGGAGCGGCCAGTGGAACAGGGGAACCGCAGCGTAGACCCCGACAGACTCTTCTTTTGCCCGCGCTGCAGGAAAATCGCTGCTTATGATGAAGAAATCCAGCATCTCTATGAGGAGATGGAGCAGCAGATCAAAAGTGAGAAGGAGCAGTTTCTCCTGAAGGTGAGTCGCGCCGCGAGCCCGGCTCCAAGGCGGCGATGCGTCTGCTCTCACCACCTCCCCCGTTCAAGGGGGTTACAGGCCCCCGCCGTGGCACTACCGAGTCCCTCTCTCCCTGCTTTGCTTGTTTTCCCTGGCGTCCGTCACCTTCGCACATGACATGTAATGTCCCTGTTTGTTTTCGTTGATTCTTGTCTATCTCCTTGTCCTAGTACACAGCTCCACAGAGCAGGGTCTTTATCTTCTACCTACTAAGGTGTCACAGCACCTGGACCACGCCTGGAGCTTCACAGGTGCCCAACAAATATTGTTGAGTCCATGAATGAATGGACAAGGGAGTGACCGAAGACAGGATGAAGCGCCCACTTTCCCTGTGAAGGTGGACTGACACTGGCCAGTCCCAGACCTACACAGCAGGCCCACCCACACGCACCAGGCCCTGCCATCTGTCTTGGGATGTCAGGACTGACAAAACCCTTGTTGCCAAGCTAAGCAGGACCCTTTTTGGAACATGCTCATAAAAAGAAAAAAAAAAAAAAGCTCCAGGGAACTCTATCACTCATCTTTGGACTGTCACTTGGTGGGCTCTTGGCAGAAAAGCCTTTGATTTTGGGTGGCGGCTTCCCCGGCCTCAGTGCTAAGCCTGGGCTGTTGTCACCTTCCCTTGAACCACATATTAATTTGATGCTGCTTCAGGTTTCCCACACCACTGGTCCCGGTATCGTCACAGGCGTCGTTCAGAGAAGGATTCAGAACACGTCTCAGAAATGCAATCATGTTCTCCAGCTGGCGCCCCTGGAGGCCCGTGGGCCTTTCTAGACCTCCGTGCTTGTGCGCGGCATTTGGGGACCCCAGCCTCACAGCACGAGGCCGACAGAACTCACACGCTTCTCACCAGCAGGCCCGAAAACAGCTTCTGAGAACAGCAGCTTTCCCTGCCGTAGGACAGACACCCCCTTTGTCGCAAACGGCACCCTGCAGAGAGAGGCCGAGCTCTGTGGAGCGTTTTGCCCTATCTGCCTGGACCATGACTGCAGGTCAAAGGTCTTAGCTAAAGAAAGAGACGTGATTCCAGAAGCAGAGGTAGGCCAGGGCCAAGGTGGGAGTGGGCAGAGGCCAGAGGAAACACTTCAAGGACAGATCAGCGTCCCTTAAGGTGAACCAGGCCCCCTACCCCTTCTGCTCCCCCTCCCTTTTCTACGCCAGATGCCTCTAAAGCTCAGTGCTTAGGTTTATGCCTTTTGTGTGAACAGGGAAACCGCTAAGATGTCCACAGGCTCTCCCGAGGTTCTTCTCCCATTTACCTGCCTGAAACGGGCAGAGGAACCGGTAGCATCTCTAGACAACGCTCAGAAACATCCTGAGCCTCTGAACGGAGCTGTCCAAAGGCCTCTGACCCGAGTGTGGCCGTGATGCTCCGCTGTGCTGCTGCCACTGTGATGCCAACCTTCCAGCCCTCCCATGCCGTGCCCCTGGATGTTGTCCCCGGGAAGGAGCCATTCAGTGTCACAGAGAAGCCTGGGGGCTCCAGGAGCGAGTTATTAATATCTGAGGTTATGATGGTTTCCTCTCTTCTGCACGTTTTATGCCTCCTTTGTGCCTACTGCTGGTGGCATGGGTATTTTTGTTTCTATTCTGTGAACGACAAAACAGTGATCCAGAAGAATGGGACGAGTTCGACGGGTGATGCGGGCCTAGAAACCCAAGTCTCGTGCTACGGCTCAGACCCTTACCGCAGACCTGGCTCTGCTGAGAGCGCCCACGTCCGACAGCCACACGCTTCCCTCTTCGTCTCACAGCCAGGTCCTCTCGCACCCGCATCCGTGGGGCTCGGCGTGCCTGCGTGGAGCAGCCAGCCTAGGCTGGGAGCAGGGGCTACGAAGCACAGGGGTAGAGCACAGTGAGGACCAGGGCTGCGAAACCTCGGGCACTGCCGGAAAATGGTGAACACTTAGACCCTCAAGAGGAAGTAGCAACGTCCCTGTGTTTCCAGAGCGAGGCCTGTCGTCCGCCTTCCCCTCCCACCCCCAATTTACAGATGAGGAGACCGAGGCCTGAGATTCGAACTCAGGCCCTGTTCTCCCCGCTCAGCCCCCCACCACTGGCTGACACTGCCCCTGTTTCTGGAGGGGTGTCGGGTGGTGGTGCACACTCGGCGACATGGTCCACGTGGTGGGAGTTCACGCCGTGCTCACTGAGCGCCTACCCTCTCTCTGTCTCACTGGTCCTCCCTAGCTGGCAGGTGGCTCCCTGGAGCCCTGGAGTGTTGTGGGAAGAGCCCTGATGGGCCCTGTGTTGAGTAGGCTCAGGGTGGGCAAAATATCTATAACCCAGGTGTGGCACATTTGGGTCCCGTGTGTCCTTCTTTCCCGCTTGGCAGGACACGGAGAGGTTTCAGGCCCGCAGTCAGGAGCTGGAACAGAAATTGTTATCCAAGGAGCAGGAGCTGGAGCAGCTCACCCAGAAGCAGAAAAGGGTACGTCGTTGCCCGCGGCCCCAGGCACCTGGCTCCTCACTCCGTCTCTTTCTCGAGCTCTTGCCTACTTTCCCTGCCTTTCACTTAAGCACTTTAGTTTTTCATCTGAGAGGAACCATTTAGCTGTACAAAAGACGGAATTAAAAATCACAGGTGATCCTAAGATAAAGCCGTTATTTCTCCAGTGCCAGGTGCTTAACTTGGAAAAGTTGCCAAGCATTTCCCCATGAGGTATCTGCAAACATTTTCATATGATTATACCAAGAGCCACCAGAATGCCAAAACTTGAATTTGTTTCTTGCCTCCTGTATAAGAAAGGGGGGAGATGCTGAGGCACAAGGGACATTGTCTAGCACTGATATTCTGGGGGATGCTGCAGACAAGTTTCTTCCCTCCAGGATGGCCACAGTTACCTCCAGCTGGCAAAGCCCCTCGGAAGGTCGGTCTGCCCCTCCCCTGTCTGCACAGTCAGCCTCCTTGGTGACTGTTACCACACTCTGCAGGGAGCATACAGACAGGAGGCACGAGACATTCCTCTCTGATGTTCCTGAGCCCCCAGGAGGCCGCTGGGTGGTGTGCTCTCAGGGCAGTGTCTCTATGGCTGGGGACACCTGGCTAATGACCCCAGAAAGATTGATTATCCAGGCAAACCTCTGATCAGCAGCCTCCTCTTCATAGCAAGGGCTCACGGAGGAGAGAGGCCAGGTGCCACTAGAAGGAACCCAGCCCTGGAAAGACTCAGATGCGTTGCTTCCATTTGAACAGAGAGGGCTGTTTTTAGGGACACATCAAAATGTACTTGAAGACACCCCTGCTGAGGCCAGAGACTGCTCCACGGCTGCTGCCACCCCAGCTGTGGATGTGAGTCTCTTTCCTTCTGCAGCAGGATGATGTCCACGCCGGGCAATGCAGCTGCCTTTCCGTTCCCCGTCCCCAGCTGTACCTTGCTTTTCCTAAGCCCTCTCCCTCACTTATGCATCAAGTTCTTGCCAATCAGATTTATCCCTCAATGAACGACTGCCACTGGATGTAATGGCTGCGTGCTTGCCGGTTCCATAGCAGCCTCTTGAGAGTCACATGAAACCCTTGTTGTTGTTTCTTCCTCCCCTTACCAGCCACATTCATTAGGCTAAATGTATTCTGATGTATGTACTTTGAGTGTTGGAAGCTCTGAAAAGCGTAATCACCAGCCAAGAAAAGCTGAAGTTATAAAAATGCAGGTTTTTTAGTTGCTTTAGGGACATAGAAGAGGTCTGTGTTCTGTTTGACCTGTTTTAGTTATTCCCTAAGAATGTCCATGGCTTCTGGCAACCCTAAAATGCTTCTCCAGATTAAAGGAATTGGACTTATTTAGTTGAGAGGATAAAAGGGAATAAATAGACTTGCCATTGGCATGCAAAACCGGAAAGGATGCTTTTAAGAAAAATGCCACTTAGTTATTCCCCATCTCCATCAAGGACCAAGGAAAAAAATTGGCTTAAAGGACAACAAGATAGATTTAGGTTAGGTCTCAAGGCCGTTCTGACTTTGAGATGGGAGACATGGACTGTGGCATGTCCTTTGCTAGTGGTCTTTTTAGACAGGGCATCCCCGCCTGGCCTGCTTAGTGGTCCCACGTGGAGACAGGGGAGAGAGGAGATGTGCGCTGGAAGCTCCTTCCTGCCTGCAGAAGTGTGTGTGTGTGTGTGTGTGTGTGTGTGTGAGAGAATTAAGGGGCAGGAAAATGCTGATTTCGGCTTGAGGGAGGTACGTGGTAGCAGTGACAGTTCCTGCCCTCCAAGCAGGGAAAGCACGGTGTGGCCCGGGGCCAGCCGGGTGGTGGTGGCCGGTCTTCATTCCCCTCTGCTCCCCTTTCTTCTCAGCTGGAAGGTCAGTGCACAGCCCTGCACAGTGACAAGCATGAAACCAAGGCTGAGAACACCAAGCTGAAGCTCACTAACCAGGAGCTGGCCTGCGAGCTGGAGCGGACATCGCGGGAGCTGCGGGAAGCTCAGGAGCAGCTGGGCAGCCTCCAGCAGGAGGCCTGCAGACTCCACCAGGAGAAGGAGACGTGAGTCTGGCCTCTGTTCCTCTGTCCTCCGTTGCCGTCCTCCAGCCCGTTCCCACTGTGGGCGTGTTCCCTCCCCTCTCAGACACCCTGTCTCTTGCCTGTGAAATGGGGATTTGGGCCCAGGGCTCCCTGAGACCACTTCTAACCCTCTTCCCGGACCTGGCACTGTAAGCAGAGCAGTACTCTGCCAAGCGTTGCCTAAGAGTGATCAGAAATGTGCAACCCTGTCCTTGGAAAACTTATTCTGTGACGAGAAAGGCGTGTTATTCCGCCAGCAAATAGGAGGCAGGCTGGGAGCAGATGCTGCGCGAGCAAACAGACCCTAAGTGACGGTCACGGGAGGCCAAGGTGGGTTGAGGGAGGCAGGGAGGCTTCAGAGATCGGCATGTAATCTGACGGGGCGTGGGCAGTGCCGTGGAATCTTCTCTGCAGCTTTGGCCATTTTCTTCACCAGTGTTCCTCGGATGAACTGTGTGGGCCCAGCGGGGGACCCCACATCCCGCAGGACCTGCCTGCCAGTGAACTGGTCTTGGTGTCCGGCGCCTGAGCCCAGCGTGCTGGGCAGAGGCAGGCCGACGGAGATCCAGACGGGGTCTGGACCTTAAGCTGGAGGGGTAACTGGGGAGTCAGTCATTTATCTTGTCTTAGGTTTTGAGAACAAATGCACCCTGAGGCTCACAGCGGAAGAATCTCACTTGTTTATTTGTTCACTTGTTTATACATATGTTCATTGACTTATTCATTTGGCAAACATTTATTGAAAATTTTTGTGTGCTACGTACCGTGTTGGGCGTTCAACGTATCTCACTTATGTCAGTAATTCAGCACCCTCTCGAGTGACCCTTAAAGCATCCTCATATGGCGGGTACTGTCATTATCAGCGCTGATTTACTGACGAGGAAACGGAGGCTCAGAGGTTTAACTCACTGTCCCAAGATGCTAAGTGCCAGACACAAATTGCTGGCTCTCTCCAGAGGATAATGAGCCAGTCAGAAATATTTTCACACGAACAGAACTGGCTGCCATTCTCTCACTCATTCATTCACACAGTCTTTACTCATTCATTCATTCTCAAAAGATATTCGTGGGTCTGGTCCTGAAAGGTGCCGGGCAGGACCGCATGTCTGACTTCAGGGAAAGGGGCAGTGTCACTCACCAGCCCTCCATGTAGACAGACGTTAGCTTCCCTTGGTCAGTGAAAGCCCTAACTACCTCTGTCCGGTCACTGGCCAGACTTTGGTCATGGGGCTAAATAAACCTGTTCTGCCAGGCTAGCTCATGTGCCAGTCAGGACTGATTGCCTGGTGTGCAAGGGAGGGAATGTGTTTGGATTGGGAATTTTGCCCTAGTAAGATATCTCCAGTTTAAAAAAAAAAGTCTCCCAAGTAGTTGACTTACAACAAAACAAAGCCCAGCATTCAAATTCCTGGAAGACCAGTTGTGGAAGGACAGTGTATTTCATCGTAAACAAGCAAAATCAGTTCCTCTTCACTGAGAACAGGTCAACAAGGTATCAGCATTTAACTTTACAAACAGAATTAAAGATTCAGGCTCTTAAAATTCAATCAAGTTCTAAAAGCAATAAACATTTGAAGGCACTAGCATTAGAACAGCAAATGGAAATAAACACCCAGTGCTGGAGTGTCACATCACAGCATGAGGATTCAAAGCTTTCTGAAGTCTTATCTTAATTAACCAAGCCAGAGACACAATCTCTGGAGGCTGGGAATTGAGAAAGAGGGAGGGAAGGCAGGTTGGGAGGAAAAGAGAAATATGACTGCAGAGCCTTGCTGACTTGCTCTCAGGAAGCTTGCAGGAGCTGGCAGAGTAGCATGCCAGGCCAGGAGAGTGTGTACCGCCCAGGGAGGCCAGGAGGGAAGTGCAGCAAGAGCCCAGCTTGTTCTCTGTAGAAGGGAATCGCTGGCCAACGCACTGAGAGGACCGTAATGCTCTGATCCACCTCCTCATTTTGTACATGAACAAACTGAAGCTCAGAGAGGTGTGACGAACAGCCCAAAGCCACACAGCTAGTTAGAGACAGAAAACAGGGATGAAGCCTTGTTCTGGTTTTCCTGTGCTTCCTAGCAATGCCTCACTCCAGTGTGCTGCTCCAGAGCAGCTGGGAGGGGAACGGGTGCAGCTGGGAGATAAACAGACTTAGTCATTTATCAGTCTGAACAGTAAAATTAATTTTTCTGTTCTTTGAAGATGCACAAGGTAGGAGAACTAGATTTTAAAATGAGATGAAGAAAGAACTATCAATCAAGAAGATAGTATAAAGATAAAAGTCAGCTGAGAAGCAGTACCTCTCTATTTTTTAATTAACTTTTATTTTTAGTAGGTAGATATGACAAGGCACAAAATTCAAAAGGGACAAAAGGATAGATACTCAAACAGTGGTCTGCCTCCCCAGCGTTTTCTCAGTCTCACCACCTAGAAGCCACCAGTCACGGTTTCTTGTGGATCCTCCCAGAGTATGCTGGGTATATACGAGCACACGCATGTGTGCATGGGTGTGCGTGCACACACAAGCACACAAGCACACACACATGCACACATGCTATTTTCCTTGGTAAAACAGTAGCATACTAAGCATGCTGCTTTGCATGTCCTCGCATTTCTCACTTGACAATATATTAATGTCCTGCAGAGTGCTCCATGGCTCATCCCTCTCCTAAAATCAAAGCAGTGCCCTTTATAAAGGTGACCGTAAACCTCTCACCAATCACCACTCCAGAAAAAAGCAGGTTCTTTCACTTTCAGTTTGTATATTACTCATGTATAGACTGTTAGAACCTCTAGATTAGAAGGACTATAGAGGTCATTTAGTCAAATATCCAAGTGTTGTTTTTATACAAAAATACCTTTCTTTTTGTTGACATAAAAATATGTATCTGAATGTATACACATATGTGCATATGTGTGTATATGCAAATGTCCAGATAGAGACATATTTACTGGACAGACAGGTACAGTGCACATATTTGCATGCATCTGTGATACATACGTGTGTGTGTGTGTGTGTGTGTGTGTGTGTGTGTGTGTAGCTCCAACAGTCAGCTGTGTAGGCAAGGCCAGGGTAGACCTAGAGAGTTGGGACTGGCTGCTCAGCGACATGTGTGAGAACCTGGACCACAGGTCCCCAGCAAATGATTTTCCTTAGTAGAGGGAAATCTGCACTCTCGGCCGCCCCTGGAGAGCAGTGGGGTGCGGGGTAGGGGGCAGTCTGAGGCTTGGCGCAGGGACCTCCAGCTCTCGGGGCCCAGGGCTGGGAACAGCCGCTCAGCTCACGTAGTGCTCATCAGAGTAGAGTCTGAGACAGGGGCTTGGGGACCCAGTTTGGATAATGGGAAATACATTGCTTTCCCTCAAGTTGAAATTAAATATAATTGGTAATAAAATGTTAAGAATTTGCAGCTCTGCAGGAGCCAGAGAAGTTTTGTTGCTTAATTAGGATTATCTGAGGTGAACTTAGAATTTGATTCAGCCTGTTTTTGCCATAAAATGACTTTACAATTATTCTATGAAAAGGGAAAAAAAGAAACACAGATACCATTTAAGGAATCAGGTTATTAGGAGCTTGGCAGGAGAGTCCCATGGACCCAGCATGCGGGTGCTGTTTTCGACAGCTCAGTGATGATGTCACTGGAGTGGCAAAGGGTGGCTGCCCTTGCCCCGCCTGGGGTGCACAGCCGGGCAGCCCTGACAGACAGCGGTGCACTGATCGCGCGGCAGGGTGCTCGCTATGCCGAACGCTGTGCTGCGGTTTGGAAATGTGGAGCTGTGGGCCCTTCACAGTGAGATCGGAGGGGGATTTTGACATTTCTAAAGCATGGTGTGGAAAGACCAAGACAGAACTGTGAAGTTAAGCAAGTTTCCCAGTATCACTCTATTCTGCTTTCTTTTCTTTCCTTTCGTTCTTTCTCTGAGCAGTGCTGCAGACCTTCCCTAGGCGCACCGGCCTGCCTCCCTTCCCGCCTCCCTGCTCCCCTCCTCCTCCCCCTTTTATTCCCCCTGTCTTTTATTTCTTCCTGCCACTGTTTGCCGACTACACCTCTATGCCAGGCACTGTGTTGAGGACATAGCTGTAAAGGAACTGGGTACAGCCCCTGCCCCCTATCCGAGTTGGCCCCAGACACCCCGGACACCGCCTCTCTGCTTCTCTCCCCCTTTCCCCAAACTGCGGTACAGTGGACATAGTCACACCCTGATATAAATGACTGATTCGAATCGATCCATCCTATTTCTGCATTACAGCCAGAGAGCAAACATCCTAAGTCAAAGAAGTGAATGGCCAACAGTGGAAATTCCAGATATCTGCAAACAGACTGGGGACTTCAGGGGAAGGGGGGAAGGGGAAATGATTCTTCCAGAGCTCTTGAAAACAAACTGAACCAGCATCTGGGTGAGGGTGATGTGGAATAAGGTAATTCAGGTTCTGTTCTCCCCCTCTAAGATCCGGCTGGAGAAAAATATCGATTCTGATTCCCAGAAGTCTGGGCAGGGCGGGATGGTTTCGACCCTGGGAAAACAGTCCAAGTGGCTGTGGAATGAGCAGGGTTTGTGACAGGAGGTGTAGATGAGGACGCTGCTCGGTCACAGGTTGTCTGGGTGACCTGGGAAGGGTTATGGGACTTCTTTGGCTCCAGGGTCTGTAACACGGGGACAGTTCCACCTCTCAAGCAGGTGTCCGTGATGGCTGAAGTAACAGCTCTGAGGACTGTACCCGGCAGGTGCTCTCTGGAGGAAGGCCGCGTTCCTCCAGCCCCTCCGCCCCGAGGCTGACCGCACCGCTTGCCTCCTCCCCAGGGAAGTGTACCGCGTGACGGAGAGCCTGCAGCGGGAGAAGGCCGGGCTCCTGAAGCAGCTGGACTTCCTCAGGTGCGTTGGCCGGCGCTGGCCGTGTGTGGACGCCGTGTCCCGGGAGCCTGGGGTTGGAAGGGCGAGTCCGAGAGTCTCCTCTGCCCACGCACTGCCGCGGGAAACGCCGCTGCTGAGCGGGGCCTCTGTCCCCGGTCCCCGAGCAGTGTGGTCCACCAGTGCTGCTCGGTCAGGCGTGGTCATGGACACGCCGCCACCGCCCGCTCCATTCACGCCCTTCACGGGGCTCTGCCTCGCCTGCCGTGTGTCTCAAGGCTCTCTGTGGCTGTCACACAAGCAGGAGGAGACTGCAGTCACTGAGCGTCTAGGCCAGGGGTCCCCCAACTTTTTAAACAGGGGACCAGTTCACTGTCCCTCAGACTGTTGGAGGGCCGGACTATAGTTAAAGAAAACTATGAGCAAATTCCTATGCACACTGCACATATCTTATTTTGAAGTAAAAAAAGAAACGGGCAAAAACACCGCATGTGGCCCTCGGGCCGTAGTTTGAGGACGCCTGGCCTAGTCTGTGCCACCTACGTCGTCTCTTTCATCTTCAAGAAAACCATTAGTAAGAAGGGCAGTTGTTCACGCAGTGACTAACCCATGAGGAAGTTGATACTAGAGAAATGAGGGGACTCACCACCCCTGACATAGCCACTCACTGGTGGAGCCAGAATTGAAACTCGCATCTGCCTCTTTCCACTTGGCCATATTCTGTCCATGTTTGTTGAGCGAGTAGAGGAACCACAAACAGAGCGCCAAGAATGGGCATTGTTCAGCTTTCTAAAACTCGCTGCAACAAATTCAAAGTTAGCTGGTTTGGAATGTGCCAAAAAAACAAAGCTGTGTGGGGAAAGGTGGAATTTTCAATTTTGCCTATGAAGTGTCTAAGTGCCCATGCCTGCTGCCTGCTGCCTGCTGAACACCCCTTGGGGAATGGTGGTGAAACAGAAGCACTGCGGGTGCTGGTTTGTAAAGGACAAGTGGTTTTGAGTCATTTCCCAGGTACCTTATGAGGTTTTCTGTTTTTGTTTTTTTTGTTTGTTTGTTTTTATTTTTGTGAAAGCAAGTAAGGTCACTGTGTCTGGCATCGAGGATGCTACCAAGTTGAAAAGTACTTCAGGCTGAGTGATTTCAGACTGCTGAGCTCCAGGCATGGTGCACCCAGGCCCCTGGAGCCCGGGAGTTGCTGGTGCTCCTTAGACAGCCACGCTCTCCTCCATTGGAGAGAAGGTCTTGATACGTAGGAGGGCTTTAGTCAAAGGAAGAGAACAAGATGTACAAGGACAAGTTTTTGAGTCTTTTCCTTCTTTTTCTCTATTGTATTTAGAAAAAATAAAAGGGCAGATTCAAGAGACTGAACGGGGAGAATGACAAGGCAGCTCTCTACAAATACTCGCTGGTCTCTTTAATGGAGACCAGCATTTGTGCAGAATCACGCGCCGACAGCCCTCCACAGGAATCAAGGGGGAGATGACACTGGGTGGGCTGGGGAGGGTGGCAGGAATGTGGAGGGAGGAGTGGGAGAGGGTGGCGGGATCACGACAATGGCTGGCACATGACCTGGGGCGAGGGCTGCCATCCTAGTGCAGACAGGCAAACGGAAGCAATCTGAGGACACTCAGGAACCTGCACTTTGAGCTGGATGTGGTTCAAGACCCAGCACTGCCCCTCAGTAGCTTATGTGACCGTGGGCAGTTGACTTAACCAGTTCAAGTCCTAATTTTCTCATGCCCAGCTCACAGGCTTCTGTTGAGAATTAGATGACATATGTGAACGGGAATCGCAGCAGGGCAGTGGCATGAACCGAAGCAGATGCATTAAAGAGGATGATAGCATTTCTTTAAGTACTGAAGCTGCCCACACAAAGCAGGAAGCAGCACAGCATGCCCTCCAATCAAGGTGGGACTTCCCAGGGCTCCCGAAGTCCTCCCCCAGGTGCCAAGCTGCTACTCACTGCCCACACAAAGCGAGGGTGCCTCTGGCGTGAGAAGCGCTCTCTGCCGTCTCAGGGCTTGTGAAACGTCCTTCGCATCCCTCCCGATTCGCTCTGAAGGCCTGGCTGTGTGCCAGCCTGCTTGCCACGCGCAGGTAACTGAAGACAGCCCTGCACGTTCCCGGTGTTTCTGCAAGACGAGGGGACTGGAGGTCAGGTGCCAGGCTGTTGTCCCTCAGGCTTGCCTACAGTCCATCGCTGCGGTGCACAACACGCTCGGCAGAGTGCCCGGCACGCAGTCAGTGCCACAGCTGTGCCCCCACTTCCCCTTCAACAGTGTGGGTTTGTTCGGAGACCGCCGGCCACAAGATTCATAGAGTCAATGGTGCGAAGCGCTTGGAGGCCAGCCGGCCCCTCCCCCTCGCGTGTTAGCAGAGGACACTCCAGCCCTTCCGCTCGAGTGTGCCCTGCAGCCAATCACTTACTGCTCCACTGCTCCTTCCCTAAGGAAGCGAGAGGGCGAGATCTCCTTCTGGAAGACAATCTGGGAACGGTGCTGGGGGTGGCCTCTGGCAGGAGCACGGGGAGGTCATCCTCCACAGCAGAGATGCGGGCGCAGACAGGCCCAGGAGGAAGCTCTCGAGAGTGGCCCCGGCTGTGTCTGAAACAGGAGCCACGCGTGTGGAAGGAAAAGGTGGCGTCTGCGCCCATGTCTCTGCCTTCTTCCAGTGTTCCTTGTCCAACATCTCTGGTCCTCACCTTCCAATTCTTCAGTCTCTTTACAGCAAAAACTCTTCAAAAGGGTTGTTCACACTGTCTCTACTCCACTTCCTCACATTCCCAACCCTCCAGCCAGGATTTTTTCTCCACTGTTCCATGGAGACAGTTCTTGTCCAGGTCGCTAATGACTTCCATGTTGCTAAAAATATTGATCAAGTCTCAGGGTCCTGCCCTTGTTCCCAGCTGTGTGTTCTGGGCACCACATCTAGAGGGAACTTTGAAAACTGGAGTCAGGTCTTGGCACCTCTCCACCATCCACCCCAGCCCCTTGGCTTCGTATCTCATTTGGAGTAAAAATCTAAGTTTGTACGGTTGCCCACAGGATGTGAAGGGTTAGGTCCTCATCCTCCCCCAAGTTTTTCTCTGACCCTATTCCTGCTTTCCGTTTCAGCACCCTTCTGTCTCCTTTGCTTCTCACGCACACCAGGTGTGCCTCAACTCGAGAATTTTCCCTTGCTGTCTCCTCTAGCTGAAATGCTCCCCTAGCACCTGGCCACCTCCTCCCTCTCTAAGTCTGTTCAGATGCTGCCTGAGCGTGGGGCCTTCTCAGCCACTCTGGTTGAACCCCCACCCCCACCCCCCTGCCCTCTGGCTCTCCACTCTCCTGCTTTATTTTCTCAGCAGTAATTATCCCCCCACTAATAGGCAAGTCCCCTGAGGCAAGGACTTTTTGTTCTTTGGTGTGACTTTTTGCTCATTGGTGTGACCATGACAGCTAGAGCACTAGGACAGTGCCTGGTCCTAGTGGGTGCTCGGGAGTGAATGCATGTGTGCGCATAAGCAGTTCAGAGGGAGGAAGAGGGAGCTCAACAGCAAGTTCACAGGCAGAGCTGGATTCCCAGCCGCCCTCTGGAGTAGGTGCCCCTAGTGAGAGGAGAGGCCGAGCGTGATCCCGAAGGTATCAGTGCATGCTTCAGTCTGTCCCCAGCCTCTGAGCTGATTTGCACACAAACTACACTCTGCCCTTAGCACATCCCTAAGGAAAGAGACTCACACACTCCCTGGGCTTCCCAGACCAAGGCTTTCCCTGCGCCCATGGGACTAGCAAGTCGCTGCTATTGGATGTGTGCACCGCAGGTCCCTGTTTGAGTTGATTCCCCTTTGTCATCCACAGGGAAAGGAACAAGCACCTTCGGGACGAGCAGGACATACGTTTTCAGGTAATGGGCTGGTTCTTCCTTACCTGGGGTGGGGAAGACAAGGACTGTGGTCCAGGGGCAGCCAGATACATGCTGGGACTGGCCAAAGGATGTCCTAACACTTGGGATCAGTTGGGGCAGGACAATGGCATAAGGGGTTTTTTGTTTGTTTGTTTTTCTTTTTTGCAAATAATAAAAATTCAGGGTGGCCTCCTGGGTAACAGTGTGTTAATTTTCCACGAAATAACATACTTTCCTCTTGGCACAACAAGACTAAAATATTTGGGAGGGCCACACATTTCTTGGATGCAGAAATGATAGTTCTATCCATGAGATGGCGCAGTTGAAATGCCATTATCACTTTTAAACCAAAGCACTCACAGTTTTCTTCTTCATTTGAATTGCTATCTCTTGAAAATTTTGCATTTTTACACTGTCATAGAACAGATTAAAAATGTGTATTTCACTATTTACATAGCTGATTTTATGAACAATTTTTTTCTACCCTGTAGGGAGCCCTAGTCTTCCATACCTGAGCACCATGTCTACATACTTTCCAAATAGCATGAAATCCTGCTGTTAAAGGTCCTCGCCATGGGCCACAGTAAACAAAACCTAGGATTCCGAGCTCCCTACTTACCTTCCCCTTTAGAAGAGCCAGTGGTGCTTGGAAGGGAAGAGAGGTGGAGACGGGGTTAGCTGATGCAGCTCCCTAATGGTCAGAATTATCACACCATGAATTTCATGTGTGTCCCTGGGCAGGTCATTAGCCACCTGGACCAAGACCCCAGCTGTCACATGAGGAAAGGGAATTCCTAACCTTCTCTCTCTCTCTTTCTCTCTCTCTCTCTCTCTCTCTCTCTCTCTCAATCTCTCTCTCTCACACACACACATACACACACACACACATTATAGGGATTTTTGAGAAAATTCTTGGAAAGAGGGTGCTGTGCGTGGGACCCTGAGCTGAACAGTGATCTAAATATGGTCACAGAAGGGAGCTGGTTTGCCCTGAATTTGGTCCAACCGGGTCTATAACTGCAAACCCCCGAGAGACCCTGTTATACCAGCATCTCATTATATCCCCGACTGGCAGCAAGCATCTCTGCCGCCCACCTATGTGTGCTGTTAGAGCAAGACTTAAGCCTACACGTTTGTTTGATGATGATAATGGTTATAATTGTTTTAGAAATAACACTGAATTTATTTTGAAACTCCCAACCAAATGTCACCCTAATCCCTTCACCTTGCCTCCCTTCACCTGGCAGACTCATTCTGCTTTGAAAGGAGGATGGAATTAAGAGCTCCAATGAGGAATCAAAGGCAGAAGAATAAGATCATAATTAAAGATTCATTTGAGCCTTCACAGCCATACCTTCGGGGCTCTGGGAGCACTGCCGCTCCCCTCCTCTCGCTGGGGATCGCTGGAATCACGGGGTGGCTGATTAGTGAGAGATTCTCCCTGTGATCCGACGCCCCTCGTCTCCTAGAAGACGCTGTTAGGGAGCATTGGCAAGGGGGCCGGTAAGTCTCCGCACCCCGAGTTCTCCAGTGCAGATGTGTGGGCAATTTACCTGCGCCCAGCCTGCTTCCACAAAAGTTCTGAAATGCCTAGTGCCAGCTCGGGAGCTATGGACTGGGCCCTGGGTGCACTGACCCTCTGGGCAGCCCCTTTCTCGTTAGATCTGGGGCTCTGGCAACACAGAGGGGTCACAGCCCCACAGAAGAGTGTGCACTAAAGATGCACAGACTTTTTCATGCCTGTACATGTCTTTCCCATGTGGTAAGTATTTTTCTCTTCTTTATCCTCTTGCAAATTTTCAACACTCCTATAGAGAAAAACACGGCGGTGCCCAGGCACTGAACTGGGTGCTCATTTGATCACGTTATTGGAAAGGAGACGGGGCTCTGGTGAGGGAGGGTGGCAGAATACTTCAAAGTTGCCTGCTTCAAAGTGTGGTTTACAGCCGACCTATGAGGTGGGAACAATGAGCCCCTTTCTGCTCGAACGAGAGAGCGAATCAGCCTGCAGGGATCTGAGGGCATTCTGTGTTTCCACAGAAAGATACGGCAGCCAAGGCAAACACAGCTGCTTCCAAGGCAAGCTGGAAAAGGAGATCTGGCTCTGTGATAGGCAAATATGTGGACGGCAGAGGGATTCTTAGAAGGTGAGTCCTCATCCTCTTGTCCGTGCGTTCACGCACCTCGTGCTTGTTAGCAGGCTCGGTGGGTGCGTGCTGGCCTCTTGAGATGCGCCCTGGTGGGGAAGCTGAGTCAGTTGCTCCAACTCCCCTTGAGTCTTGGAGGACATGGCCCTCCTTGTTGTGATGTCCAAGCCAGAGGGGCACTGTACAGAGTGAACCCCAGGACAGCCACTGTCTTCTGCAGAGAGGGACTGCAGAGAGGTGCTGTGGGTCAGCAGAGGAGAGAGAGGAGGAACGGGGACGAGGGAGAGAGAGGTGGAGGGCGAGGCTGGATGATGCTCTGTCGTCTGCAGAGCAAATGGATGCACTTGGTTTCGTAGGACCGTGACCATATTGGCTACGAAGTCTAATTAAAGTGTCATATGAAATCTCCAATGACCCAACTCCTTTGACAGACAAGACTGGGGCCTGTGCTTGACGGATCATTTCAATGATTCATATTTAATTAACTGAAAGATAACGTGTTTTGTTGCTGCTAAACAGCACATGATTGAGTTTGCGTACTCAAAGGGTTGGCTCAGAGACAAAAGAGTCCCCTGTCCCTCTTCATTTTGCTCCGTCCACATAGACGGCCACCGAGAGAGAGGCAGCCAGACCGTTCAGCGCTAGGCTTAGGGAGAAAGTGTGTAGACTTGCTCACAAGATCCTAAAGATGGCAAGCATGAAGTGGAAAGATACGTGGAGGGAAAGAGACTCTAGGGATGCAGATCAGCTCATCTGTTAAATCTCTGGGCCTGGTCATCACGAATTCCTTTTCTAAATAGCTGAGTTATGAGATACAATTTGAGAGCCAAATTTCTGCAGTAGCACTTGGTCTGTTGGTTCCGCAGAACTGAATGTATTCACTGATTGATCGATTCAACAGGCGTTTACTGATTAGCTACTCTGTGCCAGACATTCTTCTGAGTTCTGCGAAGCCTCCAAAGATACATTAGATGTGGATGCGCCCATTAATTTCCATTATTATCTGGGGGATGGACACGCTTGAAGTTCTGACTCGGGTGGGGCAAGGGCAATATACATAACCTAAACACTGTACCCCCATAATATGCTGAAATAAAAATAATTTTAAAAAATCATAAAGAAGAGAAAAATTTTTTTAAAATCCATTATTAAATGCTCGATAAATATTTATTGGGTGTCCACTGCGTGTGACGGCTGTGCCGTGTGCTGGATATACAGTGGTGAGCAGCACGGACCCATCCTGTCTCCTGGGGCTGATGGTTGAGCAGAGGAAGCAGACACTAACTGAGTCATCCACAAATTGGGAACCCTGAATTCCATTACTGACTTTGACAAAAGTAGCTGTTCTCTCTGCTGCTGGTGGGGAGCACTGGGTAGTAAAACCAAAAACGAACATGTCGTGCTAAGCCAAAGGTATTACATACAGGACGTCAGTAGTGTTTGAGAATTTCCCAAATAAAAGTTTTTTTCCAAGAAATGCTTCTTTTGAGGGCCTATTTAAGTAACCATTTCTTTTCTGGTTGCAAAGCCTTTGAAAACACATGCTGTGATGTGTGTGGGCACATAATATTCATCCTTGTGGATGTAAGGGGATGGGAATACTCATTGTGTTTCAAAGCAGATAAGCAGTTAGTAGACTCCAAATGATATATAGGACGTTTGTTGGAAAGAAGACATTTTCAGCTTTTTTAAAAAACTGAATTTTATAAGGCAAGAGAAAGATGCTTGAATTATTACAGATCCTTTCTTTTATATCAAGGGATCCAAACTAATTCATCATTTTTGTGAGCAAGCACTATATCTTAATTTGTCTTTCTTATTTATCTTAATTTACAGAATTGCAGTTAACTTCAGAATGGTGATACATGCATTTTCTTTTCTTTTTCTTTCCTACTATTGGTTTGTGGAGTAATGATATCAGAAGCCGGAAAGCAAGAGTGTTCTCTGTCTGAGTGGTCAGCGCCCTTCACTGCTCCCTGTCTCCTCTCGCCCCATCACCCCACTTCATCCTGGTCCGTTTTCCTCTCTAATCTGTGCGTGTGTGTGTGTGTGCACGCGCACGTGTGTGTGGATTTGGGCCTAGGTCCTCCCTGTCACACTTCCACCCCTGTAAGACAATGCTGCTCTCCAATTGCTCACCAAGACCAAGGAGGAGCTCCGGCGCTCGGAGGGTCTGCTCTCAGAACCTTCTGAAAATGCAGACTGTGCATTGGCCCTCGCGCCCGCTGCCGGGTTCCCTCAGCCTCCCATGGCGTCTCCTTGCCCTTGGTGCTCAGATGCTTCTAGAAGCAAATATGCACTTAGGCCTCTGAGGCCACTAATTGCTCCCCGCTTTCCAGGGATGTGGCCAGAGAAAGAGAAAGGGAGAGGGAGGAGAGGTGGGTGGAGATGCCCTGCCAGCTTCTGTGCCCCGAAGCCCGTTCTCGAGGGGACAGCTGCCCCGAGCCTGTGGGCGGGACGGGGCGGGGCGGGCCCTCCCAGGGCTCAGAGCCCCGCACACTGCCCACGGACGACTCGCCAGCACGCCTGTTTTTGTACGCTGCCTTGTTTGTGAACAACAGGCCAGCGGGGTCTCATTTCACCGCGAGGCTAAAACAGCCAAAGCGTCTCACCTAGGGACACGGGGCTGCTGGGACTGGAGGGGGGCAGCGCCGCGGCCGCGCCGTGGGTCGGGCACTTTGTGTCCAGTCTGCGCCCTGGCCTCACCTTCACCTTTCACAGCACTCCCGCACTTGGGGAAAGTGGGTTTATTCGTGCCGCTGTTGCTTCTGTCCCCACTGAATCAGGCATTCCATGAGGACCGGGACCGTGTCCACGTGTTCACGACGTCCCCAGTGAATGCCCGGTCCTCCTCCCCGTCACCACCGTCACCCGCAGCGGCGGGCCCTTGGCGCGAGCGTGTCGGATGAAGGAGCCGAACCGTGCGAGTCTGGTTGCTTTCTCCTTTTCCTGGGCTCTCTCCTCCAAAGGCTCGGCGCCGCCCAGTTGTCTGCCCGCCGTGAACAACTGTGACAGAGCCATCGGCAGCCCTGCAGCTTCCGTGCTGATAGATCGTATGGCACTCTCCCCTTCCTTCTTCCCCACCCCAGCAGCCAGTCGGAGGAGGAGGAAGACGTGTTTGGCATGCCGAGGAGGAGAGGCTCCCTGGGCCTGAGCGGACATCCTCTGACAGAAGAGGAGCCGGGAGCGGGGCAGCCGGGGGCTGGGGGCCCGCCGCGCCGGGCACTTCGCAGAATCATCTCCATTGAAGAAGACCCCCTGCCCCAGCTCCTGGATGGCGGCTTCGAGCAGCCACTGAGCAGATGCCCAGAAGAGGAGGAGGTCTCCAACCAGAAAGCAGAAGGACTCTCCCAGGAGGCCCCAGCCTTGAAACTCAGCCCCGCATCCCCCCGAGGGCAGCCCGTTGGGAAGGAAGCCCTATCTAAGGTACAGACACATCCCCCATGGTTTTGTGGGCATCGCTCCTCTGACTTGTCCCTTGCATTTGAGCCCAAGAGCCCCGAGAGACAGCTGAGGACGTCAGATGCTGCAGGTCTTGTGAGTCACCACACTCCAAATACCACCTTCCTTTGCTTAGCTCAGCATCATGGGGGAGACTCGGTGGTCCTGACAAATTCTCCTTATCACCTCTGGCATTCGCTCCACTGGCTCCCATGTGCTTCTCTCCTGATTCGGATTCCAAAGCATTCACTGAGTACCTGCTTCAGACAGGCTCTGTGCTGGGCTTTGAGCATAAAATATCACGTACTTTTAAGGCTGCCCCTCTGTAATTGCCTTCCAAGTCCTGCTCGAAAAGCTGGTATGCCATTTTTTCCTCTTGGTTCTTAACCAGCGAATCACCTTTATTCCCAAACTCCCCATCTGCTCCTCCCTTCAGCATGACCCTGCACGCCCCACCAGGTCTTTCTGCCCAATTCCGCCCTTGGCTCATGGTAATGCCGCTGCCACCTCGTGTGTGACCCAGGCCTTGGCATGGTGTCTTTGAGATCCCATCCTCCTCTCAGCGCTCTAAAACAGCTTCAGAATGTCCACAGCAATGTGACAGAGGCTCCTCCAGGCACGCTGTGGCAGCCATTGAGAACTAAGCCATTGCCACCTTGCACTTACCCAGTGGCTATATTAGTGAATATGCCAGTACCCAGACTTTGTGGTGTGGGTTACCATTCTTGGTAACCAGGATTAGAGTCATGTCTACATACCATTCCTTGGAAGGCCCCTAGTCCAAGGGGAAAGTGGGGAACTGGGTAGCACCAATGGGGTGGCCCCTCCCCCCACGTGACTGTCCACAGCCCCTGCAGTGCACAGACCTGCGCCTGCTGGCAGTGGGCTCGATGGGGTCTCGCATGCCCCAGGATGTTCCTCTAAAACGTGAACGTGTCAGGAGGTCAGGGTAAAGAAAAAGGCTGAGCACTCCCATCCGCTATGGCACTCTGTCCTCACAGCTGTCTGATGGGGCACGTCAGGTATTTATTCTCCCACTGACAGGTGGGAAACTCCCGGCCCAGAGGGGAGAGGCCTGGCCCAGGCCCCACAGGGACGCAGGCCCCGCCCTCTCGCTGATCTCTCTTACTTCTGTGCTCTCTCCACGAGGTTGTGCTGCCAGTCTGCTGGGGTCAGAAATTGCAGCAGAGAGCAAATATGATCTGTAGCAGCCACACAACAGCCCCCAAAGCGGGTCTGTGCTCTTGAAGGCTGCGTCCAGGCAGGCTCTGCCATGCAAGGCAGGAGCGGCAGGAATTAGTACAACCCCTCTGGAAAGTCCTCTGACGACACGAACCTAGAACTTTAAAATACCATATTCTTCGAACCAGTACTTCCACTTCTAGCAACTTTTCCTGAGGAAATAACCAAAACCAAAGATTTAACTCAAGAATGCAAGAGCTATTTATAATAGCAAACAGTTAAAAAAATAGGTTCATCAATAGGGCCATAAATCATAGTATATTATTTCAATAGAACATTATATAGCTGTTAAAAATCACACTTTCAAAAAACTTTAGTGACTCATAAAAATATTTATAATTTAATAATATATATCTTACTTTAGTAGGATAAAATTATATATATATATATCTCAAATCTCTATAAACAAAACATATACTCATATCTATAGAGAAAAAAGGCTGGAAGAAATACATTAAGATATGAATAGGGACCATTTCAGGGTGGTAGGGTAGATTATGAAAAATTATTTTCCTCTCTACTTTTCTGTATTTCCTAATTATAAAAATTACCATATACTTTACTTTTTACAAACCTATTTTTTTTTAATAGAAAAGTACAGGAAGGGAGGACAATAAAAGACCTTCTTCTCCAGCCCCTGGCCGCAATCCAGCGGGTCACTGTTGTGCAGCTGGTGGGGTGTCCTTCAGAGGGGACAGCAGGTCAAGTGCATGAACATAAGAGTTTGCTGCTCTTGGGAGCTGAGTCCCGCCAAAGCTGAGCCATCAATGTGTTTATGGGGTTTTCCCTGCAAAAGAAAGAAATACTCTGCTTTGGGAAGGGGGTGGTGGCCAAAGGCCTAAGGATCAGGCAACACCTCTGCCACCAGGACCATCTCCTCCCATCCTGGGCTTCATGCTCCCTGTGCCTGGGGGTGACAGATTGGTGCACTGAGTTTTAGTCTCAAACCAGTGACAACTAAAGGTACAGAGACCTGTGCATTGCCCTGTGCATTGCCTGAATAAAGAAAATGGGGCAGGTGGCAGAGTTCTTTAGTGTGGGCCTTGGGTCTTTAAGATTTTAGTTTAATTTCCTGTAGTTGACCTTGGATTCCCCACTAGGTACTGCGTGGAATTGATTTCTCCCCAAAAGGCTGTTAATGGCTTTTCTCTGAAACTCAAGTACTGCTAATATGAGCTGCCACTCCATTATAGTATTTGCTCAATGAGAGGAGCTAATTCCCCCAAATCCACTTTTAAATAGATTCAAAAGAGCCTCCTCATTGACCAGGCAGCGCTGAGCCGGGCCCGCAGGCGCGATTCTGGGGAGCAGGCAGCTCCTGGAAGGAGCGATCCTTCCGCACAGAGGACCCCGTGCCGCACGGGCGCCTTCCTCCACTGGGCTTGCGTCGTGCCCTAGGGCAAGCTCGCTCCCTCTGGGCATTAGCGTCCCAGCCCGGTGGGCACAGGAGACACAGCAGCAGAGACAGGCCGCTGGGGAAGCTCCACCCAGTGGTGGCGTCACCGCATCTCCCAACTTACTGAGTGGAGACAGTCTGGCCTCGGGGCCCGAGGAGACGGCGATGCCCAGATGGAAGCTGATGGGCTGGGACGGAGAGCTGCCTCCGTCCCGTCCAGGCTTCCAGTGATAGGGTAGAAATAAGAGGCTCCCTGTCCCATCTGGGGAGGTCTCTGCCTGGGGTACAGATAAGTCTTTTTCATTCTCTCCTGCTCACCGCCAGCGCCCCAGCTTGTCCTTGCCCACACAAGGAGTCCCTGCCTCCTCCTGAAGCCCGTTTCAGAGTCCACTGTGGCTCCACGGCTCCTCCTCCGTGCCCCGTGGCACCTGGCACCTGGAGCTGTCCTTGCTGTCCACATGCCTGCCTCCTGCACCCGCCACACACGGGCCAGCCTGGCCTCCGCATCCTGTGCCACAGCGGTGGGCAACAGGCCTGCGGGCGGCTGCCCCTCCCCGCTCCCGCGGCGCTAGCAGCAGCCTCCACGCCTGGCCACGCTGACTGCGTCCCGAGGCTGCCGCGGCCTCCCTGGTGATGGTCTGGAGGCCCGTCCCCACCCTCCCGTAGCCAGAGCGGGCTAGCGGCCATGCCCAGCGGCTGCCCAGACTGTCTGCCATCCACAGAAGGAGAGCTCTCCCTCCACCCCCGACCGGCTCTTCAAGATCGTGTTCGTCGGCAATTCCGCGGTGGGGAAGACGTCCTTCCTGAGGAGGTTCTGTGAGGACCGGTTCTCCCCTGGCATGGCAGCCACTGTGGGTAAGTCCTCGTCCCCGAGATGGGAAGGGAAGGCGGTGAGAAGGCCCAGGCTGGTGGGGACACTGCCCCTGCTTTGCTCAGCAGGGCGGCTGGGAGAGGCAGGAGCGCCCACCGCCCGCACGCCGAGGGCTGCTGAGCTTACTCTGCGCGTGATGCGCCCTGCCTGCTTGCAAAGTGGCCCGAGTGTGTGGAGCCACGCTGGCAAAGCAGATTCAAGGCCTTTCCCCGCCAGGCACTCCCCTCCCCCTCCAGTGGTCCCCACTGTCCACAGGGCCCTGGGTCTCCACACTCCCCTGGGACACACTGGGACTCCTGAGGCCACGCCTGGCCACCACGGCCCCTGCCTTCCCGTGGCCTGCTACTTCCTTCCTCCCCCTCCGCGCGCGCGTGTGTGTGTGTGTGTGTGTGTGTGTGTGTGTGTGTAGGCTGGGAGGGACAGGGCCAGTGCTCTGGATGATTTCTTGTACGCATCGAATCTTACCTGCCCCTGGCCTGCTGGGTGAGAGCAGGAGTTAGGCACCGATGCTCATCAGGATCAGCTGTTAATGGATGATCATGGCTTAATGTGTCCCGCGCCTGGAGAACATTTTATTTAAATAGAGGCCTTTGATCCCTTCACCCAAAGTCGCAGGTTGCATAGGAATGCGTGACAAGACCCAAGGGCATATGGACCTTTCACTTCAACCAAGATGAATCATGCAACAAAAACTAAATATAGTGAGTGCGTATTTCACCCAGCTGATAAGTCAACTCTACTTGAAAGTATATGATCTGAGTATTTACCAAGAGCTTTTATAGTCATGGTTTCAGTCTGTATTCATACCCCGGGGGGCAGCTGTTGTTATCCGCCCAATAGATAGATCAGGAAGCTGAGGTGCAGAAAGGTGAAGGGGCTTGTCCGCATTCGCATCAGCTGGTTGGCGCTGACGCCTGTCCCCCGACACGCACCTTCTATTCCATTCCGCGGCATCCCTAACAACGCCGCGCTGTGTGCACGTAGCACCCAATGGGTAGTGAGGTCACTTTTCTGCCTTGGGAGGTGTGCAGAGGTGGGGGCAGGCAGGAGTAGCTGCGGGGGTGCAGTGAGTCGTCGGAGCTCCTGGGCCACGCCGGGCGACCTCAGGAGGACATGACCTCTCTTTGGGCTTCAGTTTTCCTCTCCTCTGGGAAATGAGAAATGTGAGCTGGGCACCCCAAGACTGCTTCCACACCCAGGTCTCTGACCAGACCATCAGACCATCTTCCACCTTTGGCTGTCTGCCAAGCTGGTCCTATAGGACAACTTTCTGTGCACAGAGCCTTGCCTGAAGAAACTCCATTTTCTTTTCTTTTCTTTCTTTTTTTTTGAAACAGAGTCTTGCTCTGTCATCTGGGCTAGAGTGCCATCATGTCATCCTAGCTCACAGCAACCTCAAACTCCTGACCTCAAGTGATCCTCCTGCCTCAGCCTCCCAGATCCTCCTGCCTCATCCTCCCATACCTGGCCTCCATTTTCTTTCTCTTACCCTAAACTGGCCCTTCCAACATTTCTCCTGCGGATGCCTCTCTCCTCGCACACTTGTGTCCCATCCTCATCACCAGGCCTTTTCCTCTAGTGTTATCACATCTGGAACATCCTCCCCACTCCGCCCAGAGACAGAGAGCATCCCAAGATCCCAAGACAAGAAAGTGGGGCGCTGATGGGAAGGACAGAGCCTGGGAACCAAGCCCAGGCGAGTCTGGCCCTGTGCGTCCTGAGCGGGCAGCAGCTGGGAGCGAGCTAAGCATGGTGGCGCAGGAGGCAGCGGGAGCGGGCAGGAGACGCGCTTCCCTGGGGCATTCCCGGGAATATAGCCCAGCCCTGGCTCTAGCACAGGCCTGTAGGAGGCAGTGGGAGGGACACCCGACCTCAGGCCCGCAAGGGCCTGTTCCCCAAGCAGTGCGCATGTGATGTCCCTCCCCTGACAATGAAATCAGGGTCCGTTTGCATTTCCAATTTGTGTCCCTGAGATGCAAGGCTCTGAAAGGTAGAAAATCAGACTAATCTGCACTTCCCAGGAGACCAATTATGGAAACACCTACAATTTAGGAAGGAGGAAAAAAAATCAAAGTTTCCAAATCAGGACGCTGTTCATCACACTGCTCAACACATGCTGGAGCAGCAGCTCGAATTAGTTTTCCGGCCATGCGACTGGCCTTGCTCAGGGACACATGTCAGCAGGCAGACGTGCACTAGCCACCTGCAAGCCACCCCTCTACAGAGATGTGACAGCTACAGAGTCACAGCCCCTAAGGCCAAAGCAGTCCAACCCCACAGCAGGGCTCTGGCCAGTCGCCTGTCAAAGGCAGCAGCCACTGCCCCATCCAGTGACAGGGCTTTGGCTGGTCTTCAAGGTCCACCTCCATCACCAGAGGGGTCTCGCTGACTTCCTGGCTCCCACTGCTTCATGCGATCATGGTCCGTGCCAGCCCCTTAGCTTGTGTGTAAGTGAGTTGCTGCCCCGCAGCCGTGTGACCCGGGCATCCTGCCTCCACTCCCTTGGGACCCAACCTGCTCCTTTGGAAGCAGGTGCCTGGGTTCTGGGGGCATCCTGGAAATGTCAAATGATAGTTTTTGTAGAACACTAGAGCTGAGAGGAGTCTCAGAAATAGTCTATTTCATTTTGTAAGTGTAATAATCTCTCGTTCTGTAAGTGAGAAAATTGAGGTCTTTAATCAGACTGATTATTAGAGTTAACTAAAGCTCTCTAGAACCCAGGACTCCAAGTCCAGTGCTCTTTTCACTGCTCCACATTGGTTCACAACCCCTCCCCACCACCACTCTAAACCACAGGCAGAAGCCAAGATGTCTCTTCCAGAGGCTGTCCCCACAGAATGGCTTCTGTTCTTTCTTGGCCACTAGTCAGTTTCTATCCTACTCCTCATCTCTGCAGACAGATCTCTAGAGCACATTTCTCTGCGACAAGTTGCTAGTACTCACTGCCTCACATACCTCCTGTTTTGTGACACCTTGGGCCTGTCTTCTTGGGAAAGGTTAATGTCACCTTCCTGGGGGCAGCAGCCCAGCTCTAGGCCACACCATGGCCCCAGCATGCTCCCCAGTGGTTCTGGACTTCGCCGTCATTCAGGAGCATTTCAGCTGCAAGCTAGGGGTCGCCTCAATGTGATCTGTGAATGCTACGGCAGAACTTAAAGAGCAGGAGCACCAGCTCAGCCCTGAAACCTCCGTCTCACCTCAGTCTACAGATGAAGAAAATGAACCCCCCAAAATGAGGGGAGATAATGCCACCAAGGTTGCACTGCTGGCCGGTGGCAGAGCTGCGACAGGAACACAGAACAGCAGCCTCCTGACCCCTGGGAGGTTAGAACTGGCCGTGGTCTAAATCAGTCCCATCCAGGCCTCTGGCCCCACGTCACTCTGTGTTGCTGCGTCTGTTGCACCCTGGCAGTCCTGACCTCGCGTCTCCACGTGCTACCTCCCCCCACCGCCTGCGTCCTCCTGGTGTCCTCACACCCAGCCCCGGCGCCTGGCCGAGGCGCAGAGAGAAGTGCACCTCGGCCCATCAGCAAGCGTCACCCAGCGCGTCCCGGCACAGCGCGTGTTTGCAGCACTCCTCTGCCCGCCGCACGCTGTGCGAGACGCAGCTCCGCCCTCTGGCAAGGCACCCCGCCAGCGAGGAAGAGCGAGGATGCTGAGGGCACCGAGCCCCCGCCGCCCGGCAGCACCTCCGGCCTTCCATCTTCGAGCCTTGCCAGAAGCGGAGCGCCCGGGCCCGGGGTCTGGCCCTGAGGGCGCCGCCCATGCTGGGTTTTCTCCTGTGTCGCGAGGAAAGCAGGCAGCGCTCCGACTCCGGCAGCACAGACCAGGGCAGCCGCTCTGCTTTCAGCGAGGAGGAAACGCCCTTGGACTCGGCTCCCAGCCATTGCAACCTGTGCAGCTGGGAGCCCTGAGCCCCGGCTTTCGGGTGAGACGAAGCCACGGTGTCCTGCGCCCGGTGCACTGCTGTGACAGGGGCGGGAGCCTCAGAGCCAGCTTTGCAGCACTCCGCAGCTGCTGACCACTGGGCAAGGCACGGCCATGCTCAACGGCGTGTTTGCATGTGCATGTGTGCACGCGTGTGTATGCAGTAACTCTCGTGTGGATGTCAGGGGGCCACTGCAGATGGAGCGACGGCACATGGAAACACTGGGCATGTAAAGCAGTCTGCTGATGGGAGAGAGTGCGCTGTCTCAGCCCAGACAGATCCACGCCTGTCTCTGTCCCTGTCAGTGAAGCAAAGGGCTCTAGACTCCCTGCTGGTCCTGACATTTGGGAGGGGATGATCCTCCCACCTCTCCTCCACTCACAGGTCCTTAATGCACTAGCCTTTGCCTGAAGACAGTAGCGGGGATGACCTTTTCCGTTTTCTGCCTCCTCGTTTTGTTTGGTGTCCTCTGTCTCTATCTGTCCAAGCTGCTGGTGCTGTTTTCTGTCCTGAGCCCTCCTGGGTAAGGACCCCAGAGGCCTTTCTGAAGGTTGGAGGAGATGCCCTAAAGTTCTAAGATCCAGTACCTTAAGGAGGGAGGATTTTCGATCATCTTTATGCATTTGTGAACATTCTTAGAGCATGCCCAAGAAAGGAATATCTGTATCAAAACACCTGGATTAAGGTCCCTATCTCTGAGGGCCGCTGTAGGGTGTGAAGGCATTTCACTGCTTCCTCTCTCTGGGGTTGATGCCCCAGGGCAGGGTTGTACCCCTGGAGAGATGGCTGAACAGCACAGTGGGGGGTTAGGAGCTTTAAACCCATTTCAAGGGCAAACCTGGCTTTGATTCCCTCTCTCTCCCTCCTCCTCTGTCCCTTCCTCTGCCGTCAGCCCTCCCCTCCTCCTGGTCCACATGCCTTTGAATTGGCTGAGGAGGTCTTAAAGTATGACCCATCCCCCCAGGATATTTGAATTTTATTAGGGTCACTTTGAAAGGATTTTAGGCAAAAAAAGAAGAAAGAGAAAGGAAGAAAAGAAGGAAAGAGTGAGGGAGAGAAGGAAAGAAGGAAGGAAAGAAAGAAATTTGGGGACAGTCTTTCCTCCTCCTCCATCTTCCCAATGAGGGAAGTGACAGCACGAGTCACTTCGCGTCAGCACACTGCGATTATGCGTGTGATCCGACTTGATCCTCACACAGTGCGCCTCGCGTGGCCCAGGATAGGTACTGATGATGTCACGGTGAAGAGCCTGCCGCTCGGAGAGGCTCCAGGGTTTGATCAAGGTCCCACACCCCATCAGCGGCAGAGAAGGGATCAGGACTCAGGCCAGACGCCTCCCTGTCCAGTGCTCTGTCCACGTCCCCGCATTCCCTCCCAGGAGCTGCGGGGAGGGCTGCCACCTGGGCCTGGCGTGATTCCAGACACGCCACAAGCACCATTTCCGGACGTAGAAGTGGGTGCCTCTGGCCCAGGGCAGCCCTGACAGGCCCGTTCCACCGTGCAGGCATCGACTACCAGGTGAAGACGGTGAACGTGGACGATGCTCAGGTGGCCCTGCAGCTGTGGGACACGGCGGGGCAGGAGAGGTGAGGCGCTGCCCTGAAGGCCTGGGCTCCAGAGGGAAGGCCATGCGCCCCTGACCCATGGCCCTCCGGTGGCAGGTATCGCTGCATCACCCAGCAGTTCTTCAGAAAGGTGGATGGTGTCATCGTCATGTACGACCTCACAGCCAAGCAGTCGTTCCTGTCAGTGCAGCGGTGGCTGAGCAGCGTGGAGGTGAGTTGGCGACCTTCCCGGGACCTTATGCTCAACTGTGGCTCCCCCTTCTCTGCCTGTCCCCTGCCAGCCTCTGCACTCTCAACACCTGATTCACAACTCTCCTTCTCCAAACCTTCTAGCCCGGGCGTCTGTCTGTCCGTCTGTCCACGTTCCCAGTACCGCCTGGTTCCTGGGCATCCAGAAGTGAACAGGACAGACACTGTCCCTGCATTCATGGAAAGAGGGGACACAAGAAGTAGAGACGGCACTAGTAATTGTGTCACAACTGTGTGCTGTGCACGGGATTGGATTGGGGGAGAAGGTACGGAAGGGTCCCATGAGAAATCAGTGTCTAAATTGAGTCACAACTGAATTCTTCCCTCATCCTCACCACCACCTCCCGGCCCGTGCAGCTGTCTGGCTCCCGTGGGCCAGCTGTGCCCTGCCTGGGAGCCACACACGCAGTGTCTGGGGCTCCTGTCACAGCCCTTTGCACGAGGCAGGGCTGATCCGTAGTTCGAGGGCTCCAGGGTCGCCCTAAACCAAGGTCTCCGCAGGGCGGAGAGCAACTGTGTTCCCTGCGCCTTCAGAATTATCTGGAAGCCCCTCCTTTCTTGACCCCCACTCGCAGGGTGTTGCCTTGTGTGCACTTGCTGCTCCTGACTGCCTGTCTGTTCTGCCGCGCCAGCGCAGGCTTCTCGAGGCCAAGGGCAATGTGGACAAGCCACTTGCTGCTTTGACGTGGCCTCGGCGGTTTCTTGCACAGAGCAGTCTCGTAGGATGTCCCGCCCCCGTCTGCCAACAGGACTCATCATTTGTTCACATATTTGTTCAAATCACTGCCGGGCGCTATCGTAGGACCTGGGGTTCTGGTGGTGAATAGAAGAGACAAGGTCCCTGCCTCTGTGGAGCTTGTGTTCAGCGCTCTGCTCCGAGCCCAGAGACCTTGCGCGCCCTGTCCTGTCCTTACCACACTGCTGAGGCCACGTACTTCCACCTGCGTGCCCTACTGGGCACTGTGCCTCCCCAGAACAGAAGCTGCGACTCGGCCACGGTGACCCTGGTGCTGTGGATGGTACCTTACTGCAGAACCCTAGAGCGGAAATTTCCCCATCCCTTTTGCCCTAAGATCTGCAGTCTCACCCCCGAAATCTGTTTCTTATACTTTTACCACCTAGACCACTGTCAATCTGCATCCTTCTAGTCACCAAGAAAAATAAGGAACAGTATTGAAGCCAGAATTCAAGGGTTTCTCAGAAATCTGCTTAATACAAATTAGTACACAAAATCGACTCACCTAAAACACTTACAACTGAGGAAGCTTGAGAAAATACAAGCTTTGAAAGGTAGTGGACTGTCCATACACCAAGCTGGTAATGGAAGCAAATGCTGCGAGTAGAGTTGGCAGTAATTCCTATTTAAACTTTGCAATTTGTGGCACGATTTTTTTTCTTTACTTCCTCTGTTGTTGTTAACAGCAGGTTTATGTTCCTCACAGAGATCAAGGCCAGGAGAGACTGTAGGGATTACCTGATCCAGTGGTTTCCAGACTTCCTTCCTTGGAGCCTGGAACCAGAATGACATGCGCCAGAGACTGGGGCAGGCCGGGCAGGTTTGGTCATCAGAGTCCTGGGCCCCTCACCTCCCCCCACCACCCGTCTCAGCCAGAGCTGCCCTGCTCAGTTCAGCTTTCAGATTGGAGGTCCATGCACAATTTTGTTGGACAAAAGAGTTTCCCTTTGAAAATCACCCATCTACTACAGCCATCTCATTCACAAGTGGAGAAATTGAAGCCCTAACTTCTCCAGGGTCACCTGTTTTTTTTTCCCTTGCCACAGACAATTAATTGCCCCCAAATATCCAAATTTTGGTATATACCAGAGCTGGGCAGAGGCAGTCCCAGTGGTCTGGGGTGAATGGAATGGCTGGAGACAAATTATGGACCCACGCTCCCTGCAGTCATTAGGGAGTGTAGTTTCTAAGGCTCCTGTTTTGCAGAGACAGCCCGGGATCTAGTGGGAGAGGGGCAACATCAGGTTGAATTTGGTGAAGAAATTGCAGCAGGCCATCACCACAGCATGAAGTATGCATTTAGTCACACTCCAGAAATGTTCCTGTGCGACAGGGCTGACAAGCATCGTTAGCGTGTGTCAGCTAAGACGCCCGTGGACGCCCTGCACATCTATGGGCTCGGAACACCAGGCTGAGGAGGCAGATGCATATGTGGTCAGCTCAGAATGGTCTATGTATAGGTGGTGCTTTTCCGTATAATTTGTAGTTTGAGCTTTTTTCCTTTTTACAATTTTAGCAGAAGATATAGTTAAATTCTAAATGATGACTCTAAACCTAGATGAATTTTAGGATCACCTGTAGAGCTTTTAAACAAAACAGATACCAGGGTCTTCTCTCCCAGATAGAATGCTTCAAGGCCCAGAAAAAAAATTTTAACAGCTTCCCGGGGATTTTGATTCTCAGCCACCGGGATCCCCAGACTAAATATTAATAAGTGCTTCTTGAACTCTAACAGACGTGGCAGCCTCTTGGGGATCCTGTTAAAATGCAGACTCTGACCCTGCAGGTCTGTGCTGGGCGCTGACTCTGCATTTCTAACAAGTCCTCAGGGGAGGCTGATGCTGCTGGTGCGGGACCACCCTTCAGTAGCAAGGCTCTGAGTTGTTTTCAAGGATGCCAGTGACCCTTCACGGAGAATTTACTGAGCACCTGCAGCATGTCCGGCACTCTCTAGGCACTCTGCGGGACTCTGTGGGACAGACCAGGAATTGCATTCCACTCCACACCAGGCACAGGTTTCAGGAGCATGTGCAGGAGGCTGTGTCGAGTGGCACAGCGTGTGTGGAAGGTGTGGAACAGTGGCATCATAAATGCAATCATTCCCCGATTCTTGAAAAGCTAAGTCATTCTGCCTTGGCAACCAGCAATCAGAGGTGTCAGGTGATAGATTAAAACTTGACACCTAATTTGATCTGAGGGGAACTGAAAATAATAAGGGCTTTATATTTGTGGAGCGCCTTATTTTTCCAAAGAGCTCTGAGCATTTTACCAGCTCCCTCACCTGGAAGGGAGGGTGGAGGGGCTTTCATAACAGTCTTCAAGGTTCCGGAGCCTTTGCATCACGTGCACGGTGCCAGCTGCTCTCAGTGCCCTTCCTCCCCCACCTAAGAAGCAACACAAAAGGGCTTCCACTGCGTGCACGCCGTACCTGGGAAAGGCGGACCCTTGGAAGAGGTTGCGTGGGACAGGAGCGCGTGCTTGGGGGAGGTAGTGGAGCCCCCTAAGAAGGAGTTCTTGCCATCCCAACCCGGCCACTTCCTGGCAGTAATCCTTTGGCCAGTCGTTCAATGAGGGAGTGGGCCAGTGCTCTGAAAGGTTCCTCCTGGCCCCTGATTCTACAGCGTAGGACATTTGACTCCCCCAGCGGGGCCAGGGTGGAGCAGGAGTGTGTATGGAGGGAGGACCCTGGGGGATCCTTCTAGCCCCGAGGGAACCGAAACCCTGTGGTGCAAGAGAACACCCACCCTGCTTGATGCGGCGGGAAGGTCCTGCTGTTGCCACTGCTCTCCTATCCCGCCCCAGCGGGGCAACTTTACGTCACCTGCAGGCCTTCTGCAAAAGAGGCCTACACTGGGCCACACTCACTCTGTGCTGATTCTCCTGGGCACCATATGGGAAGTCACTGAAGTTAGTCATTCCTGGCAACTCAGCATTCCCCAACTCCCTCCCCCCACTTCCTCAGCACACCCCTTGGGTGGAACTGGTTTACGCATTCCAGTGTGGAGAAGCAGCCAGTCAGGCCCTACAGGCTCCATGTTTGACCACGAGGCACCCTGAACATCAGAAGACCTTGGGGCCTGTGTCAGGTAGAGAAAATAGATCTGGTACAGACCTGTACAGGCTGGCATTCCCCCAGATCCAGATGGTTTGTCCCCATGTCTGCAATCCTGGGATGCTGCACTTCTTGTTGAGATCCTTTTGTCGTTCTGATGGCACTATGTTGTTAGGCCTGTGAGTACAGAAAGTGAAGGAAGGAACTGTCTCTGGGCCGGAACAAACTCGGAGATTAATCTAATACAACCTTCGTTTTATAGGTAAGAAAAACTAAGACCTAAAAAGAGGAAGTGACTTGTCTGAAGGAACCCACAGCTTGTCAGGAAACAGCCAGATCTGGAATCTAGGGCTTTGCCACCGCACTGTGCTTGTCTCTTGTCCCGTGCTCCATGACTGGAACCTGCTGCTGAAAAACAGGGCTTCGTTTCCTTTCCAGTCCTTCTTGCTTCTGTCTCAAAGCAGAGCAGTCCTTCAGCTCAAGGGGGCCTGGCCCACTTCCCTCTCCCTGGGCTGCTAGCGAAATCTCTTTCTGTGATCTTTGTCATTGGTGACAATGTACAGCATGGAGCAAAAAATAGCAGTTTGATTTTTTTTCCCACGTTCCAAGTTGAGCTTGAAGTGCTGGCAGTTTAAAACGAACTACACAAATAAATCTTGTTTTGACTCATAGTCCAGGGGGCGGATAAATATGGAAACCCCCAAGATATAATTTTGCAGCCATTTTTTTCTTAACATAACTGCATGCTTTAATGTGCTGAGAAATTTTTTGTTCTGGCTCCAGAGAAATAGCAGCACTATCCCAGCTAAGTGCTTTTTCATGCCTCCCAGCAAATAGATATTAAAACACACACACAACCAACCAAACCCAACAGCTGCACATTCTGAGCTGAATGCCAATCCTCTGCTCCAAGTTGACAGCTCTTGTTATTTAAAGTCAGAGCTGGGTGATCTTTTGAATTTCAACAAGTCTGTCTTCCAACAAGCTCAAGTTCAGAGAAAGGCAGCTCAAATAGTTGAAGGTGTAGGGAGGGTTCTTCATTAGAGGGTCATAGAACAGAAACTGGCTTTAAAATAGAGACACGGAAAGGAGACTTGTCCACGCTCAGACAGATCACACGGAGAGACGGAGACAGAGCCAGGCACAGTTCACATCTCATAAAGACAGACTGCGTGCCCAGCTAGGGAGCTGAGCTGTCTTCACCCTGACCTATCATGCCTGTGGGATTTGAACAGCATCAGCAAGGGAGGGTGGGAGACCTGAGACTGCTCACCCCATCCCCAGTGGCTTGAAGGAGGTGCACTTGGACTTTTAAAAGGAAGTAGATAATTATGAGCATCTTTGTGCCAAGCAGTACACAGGCTGAAAACCCAGTTAGGTATGAGGAGGGAAAGGTTTAGGCAGATGATTGAAGACTTTGGGGTCAAAGTCAGGAAGGACCATGAGACACCTACCCCGTTACAAGCTCGCCGATACTCCGCGCTCCAGTATCAAAGGCTGATGTTGGGCCAGGCTGACAATGACTGACTACCCGTGATAGTTAGCACACTCTCAGGCCTCGTGTGTTCTCCCTCTTCCTCTCTCTCCCATTTTTTTTCTGGCAAATCTTTGGAGATGGGCCTAATTCTCCCTTATCTGTGGCAGGCCAGGCCCGTGCAAGGGAAGCGGGCTGTCCAGAGCGGCTGTGTGAGAGAGGAACGATGCGAAAACCAGAAGCCACAGTTCCAGTTGGGTGCTTGGCTTTTTTCCTGCTCCTTCTAAGCTCCTTTATTTGTATATCCAGGAATTGCTTTTTCTAAAAAAAAAAAAAAGAAACGAGAGGGCTGCCCTTTCTTTTTCCCAGAGGCAGCGCTGCTATTCGGGCGCACAGGGCCCAGATGTTGGGCTTATGACTCACTTCCTGGCTCATCCTGTTTGATCGTTCAGTCTCCATCACCCCCTTCGCAAGTGAGGAAACCGAAGCCTTCGCCCGTTCCAAATAACGACAAAATCCGGGTTAAGATTCTGCTCTGGGATTTCAAGTCTGATGCTCATATTTTCAGAGTTTCCATGTCAAGAAATCCCACAAGCCTTAGTCATTCCTCACACATAAATCTACAAATATCTCTCTCTCCTGTGCTCTAAACAGCAAGCTGTTTGGCCCACTTCCCTGTTTCCTCCTCTTGTCTTCCTTTTCTGTGACAAACTCTTTGCAGAAGTATTCTGTGGCATGGCGCAGGGAAGGGTGTTCCCATCAGCGAGGCTGTGGCTGATTGGGAGCCGAGCCGCGGAACTCTGTGCTGTAAGAGCGTTGCTCACGTTCAAGTAACTGGGATGTGATGCAGTCCCCTTAGTGTGTCACCGACAGTGTCCTGAGCTTAATGTGTTGCTGAAGACACTGTAAGATCTTGTAGTGCGTCCAAATCATTAGTACAAACATTAATTACTGTCCTACCAGTGGATTCCGTTTTTAGAGAGTTCTAATTAATAGGATGCTAGGTAGCAGAGATTTCATTGGAAATAAGAAGCAAGAGAAAAAGAGAACTGTGGATGCATATACTAAAGAGTCCTGGGCCGGGCACGGTGGCTCACGCCTATAATGCTAGCACTGTGGAAGGCCAAGGCAGGAGGATTGCTTGAGCTCAGGAGTTCGAGACCAGCCTGAGCAAGAGCAAGACCTCCTATCTACTATAAATAGAAAGAAATTAGCCAAACAACTAAAAATAGAAAAAAATTGGCTGGGCACGGTGGTGCATGCCTGTAGTCCCAGATACCCAGGAGGCTGAGGCAGGAGGATCGCTTGAGCCCAAGAGTTTGAGGTTGCTGTGAGCTAGGCTGACGCCATGGCACTCTAGCCCAGGCAAGAGAGTGAGACTCTGTCTCAGAAAAAAAGTCCTCATAATTCAGTGCCTTTGTTGTAGAATGTTCTTTTGGAGTCTCTAACCCTTAACTTTCTCATTTAGTAAATGAGAATTTTTTCCTCTATTGAACTGCAATAAAAATGAATGTGCAGATTAAGGAAACATGGAGGCTTCATTTCAAATGTAATTTCATCCAAACTTAAAGTAGGTGTTACTGTCAGAGGGGCCTTAGACATTCGAGATGCTGAGGGAAGGTGGCTGGAGTGTTGGCAAAACCACAACTGCTTATTAGCTTCTGTTATCCCACAGCCCCCTCTGCCTAGTAAAACATTTAGCTACAGTGAATAACTATTTGTTACCAAATTATGGTTAAAAGCCCCTAATTAAATATTTCAAAAAGTGAAAATACAAGCCTTCTTACATGTGAATATTTGCATATTTACGGCTGAATAGCCGCGCCCGCGGCCTCTGTTCACCCTGGAGGGGGCTCTGTGTGGTGTCCCCTTCACAGGGGAGGGACGAAGACCCCGTGTGGCCCCGTCTGATGCGCCACAGCCACTGGAGGAATAAACAGGGTGGCACCTTGAATGAGCCTTTGAGTGTTGGCGCGAAAAGCACAGCTGCTGTGGCCACTCGGTGCTGCCTCAAACAGGGCTTTATCTAGAGCCAGAGCACCAGTGGCAGGGGTCTGTGTGCCTGCCTGCGACGAGTCATCCTGGAGTGCGGTGGGCTCAGGATCGGGAAGCAGATTTGGCTCCAACCTGCAGGGGGCTTGTGCCCCAACACGAGGCCTCCAGAGATGCCGCTTCAACGGCAGGTTAACTGTGTTCACTTAGGGATGCCCTCGGGGTGCTGTGAGCCCTGGCAAAGGACGCAGGCCCATCAGTGTCAACTGTGCCCTCCTCCTGCTACCTGCTCCCCTGCACACCGGGGACCTGCCGTTCCATCCCAGGAGAGCAGTGAGGGGGAGCAGTCACAGCACAGAGGGGACTGGGAGATACTGAGGGGCAGGCCTCTGGCACTTTGCAGAAGCATGGTGAACGCAGGCTCCCGGAGAAGGTGGCTGTCCCTTTCAGCTTTTGGGGTAACTCGGTTATGGCCTGGGCTATTGTGGCATCTGCCCAGCTGTCACTGAACCCCTGCCCTCAGGGCTCCCTCGAGGATGCCGTCTCAGTTGAGGGCTGTCTGTTCTGCAGGAAGCTGTGGGAGACCAGGTTCCTGTTCTTCTGCTGGGCAATAAGCTTGACAATGAGAAGGAGCGAGAAGTCCCTCGGGGCCTCGGAGAGCAGCTCGCCAAGGTAAAGAGCAAGCATCTCCGCCACTTGGGAGGAGGGAGCCCCCAGGACAGCGGGTGTGTGCCCCGAGCCAGGTGGGAACCTTCTCTGGAAGCTGCATGGGGAGGAAGCAGCCGGGCAAGGGATATCTGGGCATCACAGGGACGGCCCAGCACGTGGGCCGTGGTCTCTCCGTGCACGTGGGTCTTTCCATAGACAGTCACAGATGGCAAGATGGAGTTGGTCAGGGAGCACTAGGGGACAGGGGATTATCCTAAACTCTCTTCCCTGAACCCATAATTAGAAATTCTAAGATGGAGAGAGGTTATGTATTTCAATCTCCCTCTGACACTCGGATCCCACCAGCTGTATTCACTTGGTCCCCTTGGGGATGAAGAACTCACTGTCTGCAAGGCAGTGTGTCCTTCCGTGGCCCACTCGGCTCAAGAATTATCCTTTCTATCAAGAGTGAGGCTGCAAGTCTCAAACTCAGCGGAAGCACAGGAGAGGCTCTGGGAAACCTGCTGTTCATGTAAGCACCAGCCTCTGGCCCAAGAATGGAGTCGGCGAGCCTTCGTGGCAATCAGGCAACAGGACAGTGGCTCCTGGGCTTCCTTACTGCCTCAGCGTCTGGTTTTCATGGAACAGTGTGTCTGGGAGGACGGGTGCCCACCAGCCTGTGATTCCATAATTCTTAATGTACCAGCCCTAAACAGCCACTTGTGAGCTCAGAGCCTGCGAAAATGAGCGCAGATTGTAAGATTCAAAGTAAAAGGAGCAAGAAGGGCCCATGTCTTTGTGGAAGGTCCCTGGACAGTTCCATGTCCACAATTCCAAAATCCAACAAGCTCTGAAAACAGAAAGGTCTTTTGCATTATATCTGGCAGAAAAATCTGTCCAGAAATGATGTGAGGCTATTTATGGTCTTTACCTCACTGAGTGACTATTTAAATGTAGAAATATGAATTTCATATTTCACTGAAGAAATATGAATACGTTTGGCCATAAGATGCTGTCCTAAACCCACTGAGGGTATCATGTAATATATAGTGATACATGTATTGCCTTTCTAATATTCAAAAATTCTGGATTCCGAAATCCATCTGGATTTTGGCTAAGGAATTCCAGACCTATATTATTATTAATACTAGGCCAGGCGCGGTGGCTCATGCCTATAATCCTAGCACCCTAGGAGGCCGAGGCAGGCGGATTGCTCGAGGTCAGGAGTTTGAAACCAGCCTGACCAAGAGTGAGACCTCGTCTCTACTATAAAATAGAAAGAAATTAATTGGCCAACTAATATATATAGAAAAAATTAGTCAGCATGGTGGTGCATGCCTGTAGTCCCAGCTACTCGGGAGGCTGAGGCAGGAGGATCGCTTGAGCCCAGGAGTTTGAGGTTGCTGTGAGCTAGGCTGACGCCTCCGCACTCACTCTAGCCTGGGCAACAAAGCGAGACTCTGTCTCAAAAAAAGAAAAAATACTATCCCATTTTCTTTTCTTTTGCTTTTTGTGGGTAGGGTCAGTGGACAAAGCCTGAGACTCAGGAGTCAGGTGATACATTCCGGTGACCCCGGAGCTCGTCCGCGGTGGGGCCAGAACTGGAGGCTGGAAGGCAGCCCTGTCTTCTGTTCTGGGCCCTGTGCCCTTCTCTCCACTCCCACAGGGCCTCTACTCTTTGACAGACTGGCCTGGAGTCCGGGTCCGACGGTGTGGACTGGGAGGGCTGGAGCCCGTGGGCTCAGGGGGGAAGGCAAAGGACGGAGCTGCACCTGCGGGCGGGTGGGTACGCTCTGGCAGAGCCTCCTGAGCTGGCGCCACAGAGGCCCCTCTCTGCTGGCCTGCATCCCCACAGGGCATCAGCCTCCAGGAGAGACCCTCTAGAAGCACGGCTCCCTGCCGTCGGCACCGTGGCAGTGACGCAGGGTCTGTGCATGGGAGTGAGGGGTGGACGTGGCAAGCCACGCCGAGGGCACTCCCGCTGTGCACGAGGCACGGCTGCGTCCCAGTGACGTGCTGGACAGTCACCCTGCGCACCAGCGCTCCCAGCCTGGGCGTGTGGCAAAGCTGAACTCCTGCTGGAGAGCCCCCCAACGTCTGCCCAAGGCCCACGCAATGCCAGTGTCTGGGAAAAGCATGCTGCTGGGAGCCCTGCCATTAACTAAATGCGTGACCCCAACAGGCCAGCCATGCGCCCTCTCTAGCCTCAGTTTCCCTGCCTATGAGGCGGGAAGGATATCGCCCGTCCCAGCCTTTGTGTCTTTGACCGCATCACAAGGCTGGCATAAACGTGGAATGAGCACATACGTACTCAGGAGTAATCTAAGGAAATATAAGGCGGCACTTGGACAGCGTATGGGTTTGTTGTTTTACAGCTGTTACTGCTCACCAGGGAGGTGGTTACAGAACCCGCATTAGTCAGGGGGCCTGTGCAGACAGAAATTAGCCGTGCACAGTGGGGGGGGGGCACCAGCGGGACTGGGGGCCTGCAGGCAGGGTCTCCCACCACCCGGAACCCCCCCCCCCCCCCCCCCCCCCCCCCCCCCNTCCCCCCCCCCCCGGACCCCCCCCCCCCCCCCCCGATCCCCCAGTGCCCTTGTTGCATTCCCTCTGTTTTGTGATTCCAGGAGAACAATCTCATCTTCTACGAATGCAGTGCCTATTCTGGTCACAACACCAAAGAGTCCGTACTCCATCTAGCCAGGTAAAGAGACACACTCAACAGGTAAAGTAATTCTGCCTGGGCCAGCCTGGGGGGAGGCCCTGCCTTTCCCTCGGCCCAGACCTCGCCTCTGGGCCCCTTCTTCCCAATCGGCCCCCACACTCTGCGTGCAGGCAAGGGAGGCCTGGGCCATTATATGGGATTTCACTGGTCAGGGGCAGCCTTCTGCAACAGTGATGGTGAAAAAGAAAGCATCCCTGCCTGTCACCCCACTTCAGTCTTCTCCTGAGTCGTAAAGGCAAGGCCACCTCTTCCCAGGGATTCTCTTTGTAAATGCAAATTTTCCCTGGAAAGGTCAGACCACAGGGCCCTGACACTGGCTAATGTCTTAGCAGGGATTCGCTGGCAGCCAGCTGGGAGCAAGAAAGGTTATCATATGGATGGGGTCTGGGGGGCAGGAAGCAGAGCAAGGAGGGGGGCATCAACCAGAGGTAACCAAGATAAAGGTGTGAAAGGACCTGTCACATGGACAGACTGACACCTTAATACTCTGCCTGTACAAGAAGTTAAGAATACAAAACCACACTGGGAACCATTTTCAGTACTTAGGCATTAATTTCATTCCATCCATCCATCTATCCACCCAACAAGTACTTAACAGTGCCCAGGTTGTGCTCAGCACTTGTTCTGGGGCATTTAAATATTTTTGAGTAATTAAGAACCCAGAACAACTGCTCTATGCATTAGCGAGGTTATGGGGTACCATGAGGAAAAGTTCTAGGCTTTTCTCTGCCGCTGACTGCCTGGGCAAGTCACCCTGCCTCTCCGTACTTTGTGGGTAACGCAGGAACATCGGTCATTCCTCCGTCCCTGCCTGCTCACAGGTGGCTGTGGGAACGAAAGGGACGCTTGAGGCGGCAGCACTCTGGATGCGCACAGCAGAGGTGAGGGGCTTGCCGCAATTTATACCCCTCACTCCTGCACGCAATCTGGGGCCGTGGACACGTGGCAGCCTTCTGTAGAGTTGGCCGGTATATTCTGGAGCTCTCCTGAGTGCCGGTTACTGCAGTAGGCTACAGAGGCACAGAGACAGAAGACATAGTCTCTGTCTTCAAGCAGCTTGTTCTCTGATGAAGGTGACAGCCAAGGAAGCAATGTGTTATGACATTGGGTGACGAGGTTTTGACAGAGGAAGGGTCAGAGTGTGTCAGGGGCACTTAGGCCAACCCAGAGGATCAAGGAAGGCTTCCTGGAGGAGGTGTCTGGAAGGACCCATGCTGACTACGCTCTCTGGCTTTACGATCAGAGTCATACACCCGCCCTGCCCAGGGGGAGATGTTCAGTACTCTCTTGATGCCTTGGTGAGGTTGCTTTCTCTCCATATTGCCCAGATATCGAAAGCTGAGGGTGGCTGGTCAGGTGGCCAGCTCCCGGTCTAGCAACTTCCCCACTACCGATACCATCCCTTCCACTCCCCCAGGTTTCTCAAGGAGCAAGAGGACACAGCGAGGAAGGACACCATTCAGGTCGGCCACCCTGCCAAGAAGAAATCCTGCTGTGGCTGACAGGAGGCCTCCCGGGACTGTCCCCACCTAAGCCTGAGGTCACAGGGCGACCTGCACACAGGCTCCCGTGTGGATGCCACCCACCAAGGCCCACCCGGACTCTGTCCTTGTCAGTCATTCACCTCCCCAAAAGGAAGGGAGGCACATCCCGTCGGGAGAGCCGCTCTCGGAGACCCTGGAGTCTTGTCTCCCCGCCTCTCTCTAGACCCCAGATGCCCAGCCCTTCTGTATTGTTTTTTTCTCCAGGTTGGTTTCCTGGGGGAAAGAAACAGATGGATTTTTCCAGAAGTGCCACCATGTGCCTTCTCCACCTCCCTTCTCCTCCCCTTGCCCTTAGGAGCCTCAGCACTGCCGTTGCCATGGCAACTGTGCAGGGCTGACTTGCGGCTCCCTGCAGGCCGAAGACTCACCACTCAGGTGACTCGGGGCAGTTCCTCTTGCTTTGCTCCCTTCCCTGAAGGCCACAGGGATGCTCTCGATACACGTTTCGTGGACCGGGAGACCCCGAGCTGTTGCGTGGAGCTGCCAGGCCTCCCGCGCCCCGCTCCGCCCTCCCCGGCCCCAGCGCTGGCGCCCCCCGGCAGCACCGCCACCGCGCCTGCCCCTGGCTCCCTGCCACGTGCAGCCCTTCCTCCTCACCCCACCTGCCGCCCAGGCGCCAGGGCGGACCGCGGGTGACAAATGTGTGCCTGCGGTGAGGGCGAGGCTTGCTTCCTACTCAACTTTGACTGAGAGATGGAAAGAAAACTGGTGGAAAAAACCATCTGCTGCTAAACAGAGCGACCGTTTCTGGAGGGTATAAATAAGGTATAGATAGCTGTATAAAAGCCATTTTCTAAATGTTTCTCAAAATAGCTCTTCGAAAAATTGTACATGATGATTAACGGGGTAGATTGACACTCAGGCAGCGAGGCCCAACGCGAGGTCCACAGTCGCCGACTTCATTTTGTTTTATTTTACTCTATTCTGGAGGACAGTGTTTAAAAACACAAGCGTGGCTGTGCTGGTGCCGGGGAGCCACTGCTGGCTGCTCGGCTCGCGGACTGCACCGCGCAGGCGCTCGGGCGGAGGGAAGGACCGGGAGCCGGGGTGCATGCCCAGTAAGCTCCGGCATCACCGACCGGCTGTCAGGGCATCCTTGCCCGGGCGGGAAAGTGGGTGGCAGTATCACAAAGGCCACTGCTAATTATAAATGCCAGTGCTGCAGACCCAGCCCTCCACAGGAAAGTGGGGGTCCACACCCAAGTGGGGTACACAGAGAGGGAGAGGGGCAGGAAGTGTCCACTGGCCTCCAAGAAGATGGTTGAAGACAGCCCACACATAGTCAGACAACGAGGGAGAAGCCATTGGCCCAAGTCCCCAGGACTTTCCTCTTCCCAGGCCTTGACAAGAGTGAGAGTCCCCAGAGGTCACCCGGCCAGTGCCCGCCTCCTATTGCAGACTTGTCCCTCTCATCCAGCGCCTGCAGGGACCAGGGGCCCATGGAGGGTGCTGGACAGACACGAGGACTGGGCACCAAGACACGTGCAGAGGCCTTGGCAAGCCAGCTCCCACCTGGGCTCCCGCCTCGGCGCAGTGGGTGGATGGGCTACTAGATGCCTCGGGCCTTCTACTCACGTGCCTGTGAGAGACTCGCTTTCTCAAATAGGCTGGCCCTGGACCCCAGTCCAGAGTTAAGAAGAACTCACGGGAAACTCCTTTCCCCTGGGGAAGCATAGTGGTGGCGGGCTCATTAGTAGAATGTCTCAGGAAGAGGGGATGTGCGGGTCACCCAGGAGTGGCCCTCTGATCTCCATGTCTCTGTGAGGGGCAAGAAGGAAGGTAGGCATGGCCATGCAGAAAGTAAACCAGCTCGCCTGCTTCTGACAAAAAAATAGAGATGGCAATTGGCCGTCCCTGGGGCTCCCTGATCCCACAGATACCTTTATCCTCAGCACCTTGTCCCTGGCCTAGAGCTGCATTTTTCCACCTGAAAATAAGACATGCAGGGTTTAGGACAGGGTGGGAGGAGCCTGGTGCCTGGCCTTGTGGCATGCGGTTATTCTTCACCGGGCCAGGCAGAGAGAGGGGGCAGGGAGCCTCCGGGCCTCTGCTCTCCCTTCTCCAACCCCACCTTTAAAAAGAGTAGAGGACGGGCACTGTTGAGGGCCCCTCCTCTTCCTTGTAAGCCACTATGTTGAACAGAGCTTTCCCAGTGGCTGTCACCCTGGCACCGAGCTGGCACAGAAACTGGCTCTGTCCCATTGACATTGCTGCGAAGACCTTGAGCAAGTCACGTAACCAGGTTTCACATTCATCTGTAGAGTGGAGGTTTCGATGTCCGCCTCAGAGGGACGTTGTAAGTATTAAACGGGGCAATGCAGACAAAGCACTTAGTACAGTGCCAGCCTGTAAGAGGTGTTAATAAGTAGGGGTCATTTTTGTTGTTGACATTGAGTTGCTGCCCAGGCCACTCGCCTTGTTTCAGTTTCATATTTAGAAACAAATAACATCTACTAAGCGTCTTCCCAGAACTGGGCCCCTTGGCAAACACGACCTGGTTTGTGCATCTGTTTGTCCGGCCCATTTGCCTGGGTTCTGAGCTCATTTCTGGCTTTGCCTCTTGGCCTTGCTGTCCTTTGTCCTGGTTTCCTTATCAGCGTGTTTCCTTCCAGCACCCGTTGCTGGATCTCAACCCCCGTCCACTCTCCTTCCATCTCTGTGGTTCTCCAGGACTCAGACGGCAGCTCAGACATGGTGCCAGCTCCTGGGTATTCCCTGTGAGTGGCTGTGCTCATTGCTGTCCCTGGTCCCACACTTGCTCCCCTGCTCTGACTCCTGCTGCTTCTGGGGCCTGCTGCTGCCCTCATCCCTGAGCTGCCAAATCAGGAACCCTATCTCCCAAGCAATGCCCCAGTTGCTTTGCCTCTTGTCTAGCATTTGTTTCCCTTCACAGTCCTGTTGGGGTCTTTTCTATTCCCCTGTGATTCGCTCCCCTGCCCTCATCCCACATTCCTTCGCTATTCTTCATACCTCCCTCAGTGGTTGGACTGCCCTCCTCTGTGCTCTCCTCCTGGGCCAGTATAGGTCATACCTTTACACTCTATTGAAAATGGTTCAACCCTTTGTCTCTGTCACTAGTAGTCACTGCTTCAAAGGAGCTTAAACCAATTTTGACTAAAGTATTAATACAAATGGCTGTTCTGGGGCCATATTTATACCTCAACAGAGAATTCTAAGGGAGGCAAGCCTTTAACCCACAGGAGTGAGTCCCTAGGGGTATTAAGGATATTAAGCACATAATGAGTCATGAGGATGAAATATGATGAAGACAGAGCTGCCTTCTCCTCTACTCCCCTCAGAGGCCTCGGTTTGCTTCATGTATTTGAAGTCTTTATTGCTAGGGTCAAATATATGTATGATTGTGGTGTCGTCTGGATTGATGGGCCTTTTATCACTGCAAAATGTCCTTTGTCTTTGCTGATAATTTTTGTCTTAAAGTCTATTTTGTCTGATATTAGTATAGCCACTCTGGCTCTCTCCTCTCTCTTCATGTTGCTGTTTGCATTGTATATCATTTGCATCCTTTTATTGTCAGCCTATGTGTGCCTTTGACTCTAAAGTGAGTCTCTTGTAGACAACATATAGTTGGATCATGTTTTTAATATATTCTTCCAATCTCTTTTTTGTTTATTTCAGCATATTATGGGGATACAGATTTTAAGGTTTTAATAAATGCCCTTTCCCCCCCTCCCCCCACAAGTCTGAGTCTCCAGCATGACCATCCCCCAGATGGTGCACATCTCACTTATTATGTATGTATATACCCGCCCCCCTCCACCCTCCCCCCTGCCCAATACCCTATTACTGTAGTACCTATCTGTCCACTCAGGTGCTGCTCAGTTAATACCAGTTTGCTGGTGAGTATATGTGGTGCTTGTTTTTCCATTCTTGGGATACTTCGCTTAGTAGTATGGGTTCCAGCTCTAACCAGGAAAATATAAGATGTGCTATATCACCGTTGTTTCTTGGAGCTGAATGGTACTCCATGGTATACATATACCACATTTTATTAATCCATTCTTGGATTGATGGGCACTTGGGCTGTTTCCACAGCCTTGCAATTATGAATTGTGCTGCTATAAACAATTGAGTGCAGGTGTCTTTTTTGTAGAGTGTCATTGGATCTTTTGGGTAGATGCCAGGTAATGGGATTGCTGGATCAAATGGTAGGTTCACTTGTATTGCTTTAAGGTATCTCCATATTGCTTTCCACAGAGGTTGAACTAGTTTGCAGTCCCACCAGCAGTGTAGGAGTGTTCCCCCCTCTCCGCATCCACGCCAGCATTTATTGTTTGGAGACTTCTTGATAAAGGCCATTCTCACTGGAGTTAACTGATATCTCATTATGGTTTTGATTTGCATTTCCCTGATGTTTAGAGATGTTGAGCATTTTTTCGTATGTTTGTTGGCCATTCTTCTGTCTTTTAATTAGAAAGTTTAACTTGTTTACATTTAATGTAATTAATAAAGTAGGATTTGTGTGCTGTTTTGCTATTTCTTTTCTGTATAGCATGCCTTTTTAATTCCTGTATTCTTTCATTACTGCCTTCTTTTATGTTAAATATTTTATAGTGTACCATTTTAATTCTCTTATTTCATTTAACATACATATATATATTATTATTGGTGGTTGCCCTGGGGATTGCCATTAATATCTCAACTTATAACAATCTGTTTGGCGTAATACCAACTTAATTTAAATAGTATACAAAAACATTGCTCCTGTGTTGTTCCATTCTCCCTTCCCTGATGTTATTATTGTCACAAATTATATCTTTATACACTTTATTTCCATCAACATAGATTTACAATTATTGCTTTATGCAGTTGTCCTTTAAATCAGATAGAAAAAACAAGAAGTTACAAACAAAAAAATAAATTTATACTGTCTTTTATATTTAGCTATGTAATTACCTTTACCAGTGCTCTTTATTTCTTCATGTTAATTCAGATTACTATCTTAGGCCTTTTCATTTCAGCCTGCGGTACTTCCTTTAGTCTTTCTTTTAAGGCAGGCCCATTAGAGACAAACTCTCTCCATTTCTGTTTATCTGGATATGTCTTAATTTATCCTTCATTTTTAAAGGATAGCTTTGCCAGGTATAGAATTTTTGGTTGACAGGTTTTTTCTTTCAGCACATTTTCTGTTCTGCCTCACTGGCTTTCATGGTTTCTAATATGAAATCAGCTGTTTACCTTATTAAGGATCCCTTGTATCTGTTGAACTGCTTCTCTCTTTATGCTTTCAAAATTCTTTGTCAGCAGTTTGATTTTGACGTGTCCAGCTGTGAATCTCTTTGAGTTTATCCTACTTGGACTTTGTTGAGCTTCTTGGATATATAGGTTAATAGTTTTCATCAAGTTTGGGACTTTTTTGTCATTGTTTTTTCAAATATTCTTTCTCCCGCTTTCTCCCTCTTCTTTCCTTCTGGGACTCCCATTATGTGCATTTGGCATATGTAATGGTGTCAACAGGTTTCTGTTCATTATTATTATTTCTTTTGTGTGTGTTCCTCAGACTGGGTAATCTCAACTGATGTATCTTCAAGTTCACTGATTCCTTCTTCTGCCTGCTCAAATATGCTTTGGGGACCCACTGGTGAATTTTTCAATTCCATTATTGTATTTTTCAGTTCTAGAATTTCTATCTGGTTCCTTATTATAATTGCCTTTCTTCACTGATTCTCTATTTGGTTAGACATTGTTCTCATACTTTCCTTTAGTTCTTCAGATATGGTTTCCTTTAGGTCTTTAAACATATTTAAAATGGTTTAAAGTCTCTGAGATGTCACGGTGGTAGTCATCTGCCCTGTGTATAAATCAAGCTCTGCTTGCCCTCCCTGCTTTCTTCTTCACACCCCACACAACACAGCTAGACTCTGCTCTCATTCTGTAGCTCTACCTCTGACCTCCTCCCCAAAGTATATCCTTTCTTCTGGGTTGTAAGAGGAAGGAGGCCCTTAGATCTGAGAAACCCTCCCCTCTACCTTCTGGATGCCCCACTGGGGATGAGCTGCCCAAAGAGGTGTCCCGTTCTTGGGGCAGTGAAGAGAGTGTAGACATCTTCAGGCAATGCTCTCTGTTCTGCCAAGAATCCAAACCTCCTGAAAAGCTTCACTCAAAAGTGATGTCAGGGGAAAGACTGCAAATCAGGGCAAATCTGAAGCTTTTTTTAAAAAGATAGTTTAAATACTTCAAAATAATGAAATTATAGCACACATGTATACAAAAACCAAGCATTAAGTGGCCTTTTGCTGCTGGTTGTGACCAGAGCCCACACCTGGTTCCTGGGGTTGGCCCTGGGAATGCTGCCACCTCTCCTCCCTTCATCAGGGGAATAGAAAGGCTGCACAAATTCCAACCAAGTTAAGTAAAATCCATAGGATTTTACTTTATTTGTTATTCCCTCCCTTCTTATCTGGCAGGGGGAGGGTGGATAACAGGATAGCACTTTCTAATCCTCCACCCCCCACTTCCTAACTCTGTTGATATTTCTATTAATAGACATATTAATTACCAGCAATAGCAGTGACAAAGAACATCATAATTCCACCTTTTACACAATTCAGTGGAGCCAATTTAATCAAAGTGCCCTACTTAGGGAGAACATTGCTGGAATTTATGGAGACTGTGAAACCATATGGTACTTAGCAGAGGACCTGAAATCAATGTGGAAACTGAAGAGCGTGAGCAAGATGTGTCACTTGTCATCCTGGGCTAGGGCTGGGGCAGGGCCAAGAACTGACCCAACATGGAGCTGGGACTTCATCAGGCCTTTGGCTCTGATTCAGAAGTGGTCCTTGCAGGCCCTTATCATAGCACCAGGACACTTCTTGCCCAACAAATGAGGACTCCTAGGACCAGCAAGGCCCATGCTATCATAATGAATTATGCCTAGATCCAGCTGGCCTATAAAAATAAATACTACCCCATAAACAACGCTGCCATGCTAAGCAAAAGTGCCTAAAGAACATGACAGCGAGAATGAGATTTTTTTTTTAATGGAAACATGTGGAGCTCAAAATGAATTGGGAAGTGTGACAGGAACTGGGTGGGATTCACTGAGCATATGTAGCCGCAGGTCAGGGGCAGAGTGTCAGGTGTGACCCGACATCAGCAGCTCCCTGGAGCTGCTCTGCAGTGATGCCAACAGCACCATTCTGTGCACTGCTTATTCACACAGTGCCCACAGGACTCCAATGAGCTAAACATACAGGGTGGAGCATTCATCTCTGCAGTTGTGTTTGGTACAGTGTCTGGCAAACAATGTTTGCCTTGTTGGAGTGGTTGAGAGCAGAGCATCATTTCTCAAAAACAAGGCACACCCCTGGCAAGCACCGCCATTGGAGCCCCAGGTCCCAGAGGCTGGACAACTGGGCCCCTGCGGCCTAGGCAGACCCATAGGGCTTGCCTCACTGGTTCAAATGAGGTCCTGCTTCAGGCTTTTAAAACAAAGTGCTGGCGTTCCAGCTGCTGCAATTCAATTGCCTTTTAGACAGTGTGATGCCCATCAAAGCATCCATCTGAGCGCCCCGCGGCCTCCCCAGCTGTCGCTAGTAATCCATAACCTGCAGGCAGCTTAACAGCTCAATTTGACTGGGGCTCCAGGCCTCTGTGCATAAAAGATGCTTCCCTGTGCTGTGCTCCTTCCTGGTGTGGAACCAGCCGTCCTTATCCTTACCTGGCTATCCTACCCACAGCTTCCCTAGCCCCAAAGTCCTGCTCGGAATAAGAACCTGCACACACGCTGTGTAGGCCTGGGCAAAGCCTGCAACTGCTTGATGCTCTGAGCCTGAACCCAAGTCTGTAAAACCATCTGTCTGCCCTATGCCTCGCAGCGAGTGTGAAGGTCAGATGAGAACTCCGTGGAAAGAGCTGAGTCAGCTGCCAGGCTCTAAACAAAGGGTAGTTATCACATCATCATCCGCCTTCCCATGCAAGAGACCAAAACAAAATAAAATAGGCAAGCGTGAGAAAATCCCATTCTTCTTGGCAACTGGAGAGGCTGGGGTCACCGTAAGAGCACTCCCATTTCCTGAGGAAGGAAGGATAAATGAAACTTGTTCCTTCAAGCTACAGACTTTGTGCTTTGATGTTGGAAGTGGCAGCAGCAGACTACAGGTTCCCACCAGCAGGGTTCTGCTATTGATTCATTCACCTGTGTATTTACCAGGCCCGTACATACCGACACTAGGTGGGGGTGGGTGATCCCGTTGCGCAGTCAAGACTTCAGAGAGCACATTCCTGCTTGACCTGCCTTCACGCACAGGGTTTGTAAAACAACTGTCACGTTGGATGATGAACAAGTTCTGGAGATGGACAGTGGTGAGGGCTGACACAATACGGTGAATGTACTTAATGCCATTGAATCGTACATTCAAAAATGGTTACAATTGTAAATTTTACGTCATATACATTTTACCATACTAAAAAATTTTAAAAACCCACTTTTGCATTTATGTTCCGTGAATAAATAAAGGACGCTTAGTGCTTGTCTCGGGTAATAGCAAGATGAGGGAGTTGAGAAGGAGGTGAGCTCACTTACGCACAGCCCTCGGGGCTTCAAGGAGCTCGAGTGGAAGAAACACCTAGAACTCCAGAAGCATAAATTCACGTGCCATACAGGTGCCACTGCAGCACTCCTGGCACCCTTCCACTGAGGCCCTGCCCCACCGACCGCCGTGGGCCCTGCAGGGAGAGGTGCCCGGTGCCCACACTTCCGCCCCGCCCCGCCCGGAACACGCTCCTCTCCGCGAGCCGCTCCACCACCTGCACGCGAGCTTCCTGCCCATGGACCTCCCTGTCCTGGATGGCAGCAGGAGCGCCTGGCCCCAGATTCCATAGTCAAAGAGTGTGTGGGATGACAACCACAACAAAAACAACAGAAGTCTTTTGTTGTTCCTGGAATTTTGTAGCGTGGACTATAGCAGGAGACACATTAATTAGCACCCAGGAATATTTGGGTCTTACAGAGATTTACATTGCGATAGGTACGGTAAAGATTAGAAAGCAGCACAGGAGGATTGGCGTAGAGGAGGGACCCCAGCCGGGATGAAGGACCAACTTTGGCATAAGGTTGTTCTGAGTGACTCGAGAGGGCAGGATTAGAACTGGTGCTGGCAGAGCATGAGGCTTCCCATTTATCCCAAGAGAAGTTTATCTCAGCACCACCCAGGCAGGGAATGGCCGACTCACAGGTAGTGAGCTCGCTGACACTCTGCCCTCAGGAATGTGGCTGAGCACCTGAGCACAGTGGCTTACAAGGCCCCGTCTCCACCCTAACCGAGGCCTGAGAGTGGAGTGAGAGGACGCAGGTGTACAGGGGTCAGGATGGGCTGATCTAGGAAGCCTCCCTGGCCCGGGGAAATAATTTCTCTAGTTCAGTTTCCCTCCTTTAACCTTTCTCCTTCACTTTCCTCTCTGCCCTCTTCTTCCTCTGCTTCCCTTACCATCCCTGCCCTCCTCCTCTCAGCAGTGCCACCCCCAATCAGGGAGCGGGACACCTGCCTGAAGGCCTCGCAGGGGGAGATTGGAGCTGGCAGCTTCCCTGGCGCGGGGAGAGGCGCTGGATCCTGGCCAGCGCCCTGCCGCTTCCCTATTGTGGCAAGTGAAATTACCAGCTTCACACTGCGGGGCTATTTAAATCAGCCTTTCATGTCTGATGGATTTAAAAATATGCTAGAAGTCGGCATCCTAAATACAGGAAACACAAACAAGCAGATGAAGCTGCATTTTTCTTCCCCTGTGCCCTCCCTGCCCCCCTCCCTTGTTCCCACCCCCCAGCAGCTTTCATTCATGAGGCCCCTCTCCCCTGCCCTGCCTCCCCCCCGCTCTTCTGCTCTCTCTACCCTGGTCCTGGCCCCGAAGGCTGCAGCCCGAGCAGTGGCTGGGAGGGCTGGGGTCTGTGTTCCCTCCCCAGCGTGCAGAACAGTGAGCCCCCAGTGTGGAAGCTGGCACCCTCGTACCCCGCCACTCCCCACTTGCCAGACACAGCGCCAGGCTGGCCTGCAGACTGGCTCACCACACTCCCTTAGGTCACAGATAGGAAGGGAACTATGGCCCGGTAGGAGGAGAGACCCACCCAGGGTCCACAGTCCGTGAGCGGCCAGCTAGCCCCTGGCCCGCCACCCTGGCCATCCGCAGCCAGCCCACACAGCTTCTGAGGTCTTTCCACTCGGGCTCTGGGAGCGGGGCTGCTGCCCCCAGAGCCCCGCAATTCCAGGTAAGACAACAGTGACAGTGCCACAGCCCTGATGCAGTGGGCTTCCAGCTGCCCCTCATCACAAAGGACAGATACGCATTAGGAGCCACGTGCCTTCCCCCACTTCCTTCGATCTAACCCAGTTTCCTCTTGCTGTAAGTGACGTTGCAGTCCCTCCATTCCTGAGTGCTGTCCTTCCAGGATTGACCAGTGGCCCCGCAGCATGTGCTCCCCCCGTGGGCAGGCGGACAGCTGCCTGGCCAGCCTGCAGTCATTGAATCAGGACAGCTGCTTCCCCTGGAAATGGCACTATGGCCCCTGCCCACCCTAGCCGACGTGATGGGCCAGCTCTGGGTTCTCAACCTCGGGTGCAGGTTCAGCCACCCGGGAGCTTTTCTTTATTCTCACTAGTTTATTTATTTTACTTTTAATTGATTGATTTATTTAATTTTTTAAAATATAATATCAAGACTTTTCCCACCACCCACCACTGCCAGAAATTCTGATATAATTAGAAGGCTGGAAGAGCTTTTCCCCCCTGATTATTTAACATTACCATTATTAGCAACAACAGTAATGGAACGGAACAGTAGAAAGTGAAAACACTCACGAGCGTGTGGACATGTTCTGGACCTTGGCTCTGCTCTCCGAGCCTTTGTCTTTGCCTACGAAGCTCCCTCTATCTGGATTCTTCAGGGAATTTCGGTGACTCCCCTGTGGTCATGCAGCAGCTCACTGGAGAGCAGGCGGCCCCCCAGCGGCTGAGGCCTCCCGAGTCCTGCCAGGCCGGCTCGGAGGCCAGGCCGCAGCAGCCTCCGATGGCCGCCCTCGGGAGGGCGAGGCGCAGGGCTGCGCGAGCCGCGCTGTGTCTGTGCAGCGCACGCTCGTGCACACGCTGACGCGAGCACACGCACCGCACACTCCGGCTCAGCCCTGGCCCTCCCCCCGACAGTCCCACCACCAGGGCCTCAGGTATTTCCCACCCAAGTCTGAGTATGTGCTGAGGTGCCACGCTACCCATGCCCTTGGAATATGGAAAGAAAGCAAAGAAATCAAGGCTCGAGGAGCTCGAAGTCAGTGAAGGAGCGAGACCCGCAAACGGAGAAAACGTAGAGAGGGACCACGCAGACTACAGGGTGAACAGCCGTAACCTGAAGACCCGACATCTGACATGCTCCAAAATCTGAACGTTTTGAGCACCTTCATGTGGCAACAAGTGGAAAATTCCACACCTTGACCTCCTGTGATGGGTCGCTGTCAAAACTTTGTTTCATGCACAAAATTATTGAAAATATTGCATAAAATTGCTTCAGGCCATGTGTCTGGGAAACATAAATGAATTTGTGTTTAGACTTGGGTCCCATCCCCAAGATACCTCATTATGTATATGCAAATATTCCAAAATCCAGAAAAGCAAAATCCCAAATCTGAAACACTTCTGGTCCCAGGCATTTCAGGTAAGGGGACTCAGCCTGTCGTGTGGACAGTGAGCAGTAAGCGGGCTTGGCTGCCCCTGGGTGGGGCGGGGAGAAGGACTGGAGGCAGCCCCGCTCCGGCAAAGGGAATACGGAGGGAAAGCTGGGAAGCAGGGGAGTGGAAGCTGATGGGGGCTTCTCAAGGGCTGGACACGGGGCTCATGCCCCTCAACCCAGCAGAGCGTGGGGCTAGGGTCCCAGGCAGAAGGGAGCTGGGTCTTCAGGAGTGAATGGGAGGTGGGAGACAGAACCAGGAGCCTCCCCTGGGTTAGGAGTTGCAACGTCAGCCTGTCGGTTACCAGGAGCCACTGCAGAGTTTTAAACGGGAGTGACAGGGTCAGATTTGCAGTCATGCCTAAAGACAGGGGAGTGGAAGGATGGGGCCAGGCAGAGGCAGGAGGCACGTTAGGACCCCTCCCTAGTGCGGCACACAGCAGCACTGGTGCGGCCTGGCGCGGAGAGCAGAGAGGGAGAGTAGGAGCCTGCCAACCAGCCAGCCCCCACCTGCACATGTCCCGTGCGTGTCTGCACGTGACGGCGCCTTGTCGGTCTCAGCCTGCCCCAGCCAACCAGCCTGCCTGGGTACCCCCGCCCACGCTGCAAGTCCTTAAATCTCAAAGAGTGGGTTTTTAAAAGCTAAATCTAGACAGCCTCTGAGAAGGGGATTTCCCAGAAGGATGAGGGGGTTTGTGTCATTCATTACTTTGAATGCTCCAGGCCATAGCTTCCTCCATGAATGTGGAGAATCGAAACCAGCTGTGGTTTGTGGACCTGAGGGATAATGAGGAAGCCCACGTGCGACAGTCCCTTCCACGACACTCTCTGAGGAGCCCGAGCCCAGCAACGGCGGGACCTCCCCCAGAGCAAGGCTCTAGGGCGGCCCCTGACCCCTGGGTCAGGCCATGGTCACTGTGATAAGACGTGCCGCCTGGCTTGTCCTCAGCTTCCACCAGCTAGTCATGGCTCCCTGGGCCTCCCCGACCCTGGACACCTCCAGCTCTGCTCCCGGCCCCTCTCGCCTCACAAAACCCCCAGAAGACACATCTCCAGAGGCCCCCTCAATGGAAACACTTTGCAGAGTGGAGATAATCAGTAGCCCACGTTAGCAGAGACAAATTAACTCCCACCTAGTCACCCGCCTGGCAGCCGTCAGCCAGTATACTTAATTCCATTTCCTCACAGTTATTAAAATGATTTTCCCAGAGATAGCCCGTCCTGGGGGAGTCACAGCTGATAACACACACTCACGCGCCTGGCCAGACCTCGCACCCTGGCTCACCTCCCTGTCTCCTCTAGCTAATCGCGGCAAAGCTTCGAGATGTCTTCCTACGGCCCAGCAGGAGCTCCACTTCCTCCTTGAGACTTTATTTCTCACCCCTCCCTCAACCCCCACCCCAACCCCAGAAAAGCCCAAGCAGCTATTCTCTCTCCCCCACTAAAAAGTTGGGGGTGGGGTCTTCTTGGAAAGCTCCGGACCAGGGTCACAATATAAGAGCTGTAGAATCAGAAAGTCACAGGTTCTTCAAGCTGGGTGGGGACCTGGAGATGATTCTAGGCTAATATCCTCATCTCATAAATGAGGAAACTGAGGCCCAGAGAAAGGGAGTGAATAGTCCAAGATGACACAACAGGTTTTGAGATTAGGAGCAACAGGCACACTGGCAACCGCCATGGGCGTCATGGCAATGAGTTGTCATCTCTCATTTGACAAATGTTTATTGAACACCCATGAGAGACCAGGGACTGCACTGGACTCAGACACAAGTGAGAGGCTGGCTCGCCCCCAGGAGCTCACAGTCTGGTGGGCAGACGACACAAAATCAGACGCTGACAATGCAGCACAGTAAGAGTGGGCACACGGGTGGCCCCGAGAGCACAGGGAGCCAAGCGGGGAGCTCAGCAGGGGCCAGGGCCTGAGTACTGGAGGTGCTCAAAGACGAGTACAAGTCAGAGTGGCTTCATATCATTGTAGTAATAGCTATGACATTTACTGCTTCTCACATCCCAGGCACATTCTCATTTAATCTTTACCACAAATCCCATGGGGTAGATGCTATGACTACCACCAGTGTATAGGAAAGGAAACTGAGGCAGAGAGAGATAAATGACTTGTTCAAGGTGACACAGCCAGAAGTGGGAGAATCGAGGTCTGGACGTGGTCCTCCAGTTCCAGGGTCCACACTCCGAACCACCACCCATGCTTCCTCTCTCTAGTCCTTAGTCTGGGCTGCCACCGGAAAGCTCTTGCCAACTGGCTGACTTCGCAGCATGCAACAGGTCGCCCCAGGTCCTGTGTCATGTTTAATGACCGCAGGCCCTGGCAAGTCATGGACCTGCTCTGAATTCCCGTGACATCTCCAGTCTAGGCACCTCCAAGGCCATCTTCAGAACTACTTCCAAACCACAGAGGAGCGTGTGCCTTCTCTCTCTGGCCACACGAAGCCGGCACTCTGACCCACTTTGGAGAGGGACTCTGCTTGGAGACGTTTCTCTCTCTCTCCCAGGGAGAGCCCAGAGTCGTCTGCACGTTCCTGTCTGGGGTCCAGTCCCAAGAACAGGGAGAGCTACCATGTAAAAGCAGCTGCCTGTGCCGCAGGGTGGGTACCAGAGTTTCATGTGGTCGCATCTGACACTGGCAGCAGCCCTAGGAGAAAAGTTGTCGTCATCCCCAGCTACCGGGAAAGAATTAGATGAGGAGCAGACAATTCAAGTAACTCGCTGCAGGTCTCGCAGCGATTCGCTGGGGGAGCCAGGCTTCAACCCCAGGCCTGTCTATCTCCAAGGCTGGCAGGAACACGGCATCTTCTGCGATCATGACACCAAGCTGTGAGTCAGGGAGGCCTGTGTTTTTGGCTTCAAGAATGGTGCTTTATCCAGCTGAACTAACCAACCATGGCCAGAAAGCAATTGTCATAATATCAGAAACCCATTACAACCCACGGAGCCTCTGAAAGATGCTTCCAGAATACGTTTTGCAAGTTGAAAGTGATGCCAAACAGTATGTCCCCCTGGAAACAGCCGCCCAGGGCTTGGAGACAACAGAACAATCCCAAAGCACAGATCCAGCCTTACACAGACCCTACCAGCTGCCTCGAGCCCCCAGATGATGCCGTCCTCGGCTGAGGGGAAGCCGTCCTTGTGTGAGGAACAGCATGACACGACACCAGAGAGGAAAATGCAAATGATCTTGGAGTTGCACAAATTGGCGCAGTCCAGATTCCCTATGGGTGAACGAGGCAACCGTTAAAGCGAAGCAATCTGTATTCAAGCCATTTTCAACAACCAGGAGAAGCCTCGATCCACACCCTCCACTCATGGTTGCTAGAGGCCCTGCCGGCTCCACAGTGACCTGCTGTGGGGCTGGTTTTCTGAAGTAGATAATGGGTCAAGTCTATTACCGTCTTCCGGGGAAACGATTGCCAAACTGAGCTCGTTAGACGGTGAGCATGTGTGGCATGCAAATCTTGTCCTGTCACTTTCCTGACTAAAATCCTTCAGTGTCTTCTCATTGCCTAAGGAAAAAGTGTCCTCGACGTGGTTTGCAAGGCCCTCAACCACGGAGCCCCGACTGCAGCTCGAACCCCCTTCTCGCTGAGTTCCCCTGACCCTCTGCAGCTCCTCTTTTCCCCAAACGTGCTGAGCTCTCGGGACTCCGCGGGCTGGGCCCTGGCGCCTGCTGTTTCTTCTGGATGCCTTGTCCATCCCCCCCGACCCTCCCACACCTCCCCTCTGCTCTGCATTTCTCAGGCTTCTGTTTAAAGTCGTATCTTCAGGGATGCTGTCTCAATTGCCCGCTCTAAGTAACAGGCTCTTCCTCCCTCGGCTTCTGCACTTCCTCTTTCTTAATATTTACCGCTCCTGTTCAGTGTCTTCTTCTCCACAGCTGTCATTCCAAACGGGCAAGCTGGTATGGGCTTTGTTTAGTGCCGTGTTCCCAGCGCCTAAACAGAGCGTGCCCCCTCGGAGGGACGCAAAAAAGAACTAATGAATGGACTGTTCGCGTAGCTCTCCTGGCTCCCACTGGGCTGGGGCCACTGTGCTGAGAATGCACCCCACACTCTAGCCGCTGCCGGGCCCAGCATGCAGGCAGCAGGCAGTGTGTCTCCCGCCTCCAAGTAGATCGTCCACCTTTGGTGCTGGCTCGCTATTCCCAGAACAAATACCTTGTGTGTCACACACTGTTTCCAGAACTCTAGGTTTTGCTTCTCCTTCCTGCACAGATGTTCTCTTGGGGGGCCCATTCCTTCCCTGGGCACAGAGAAAGATCCTTATAGTTCTGTTCTTCTAGTGTCTTGTACCTCACAGCGCCATAGTGGCACTTGCCTCTGATATATCAATGGTCATTTATGACAGCAGAGAGTTGGCTGGTTATTTCCCACTAAATGTAGCCAAAGAGGTCTCAAGCACCTACTAGGCTGCTATTGCCACCAAGATCAGATTCTGAGCCTGGGTCCCACCCCATCCCCCTTGCACCAACTTTCCCCAGAATGTGCTTCCAAGCCACCAACTCTGGCCATCAAAGAGAATAGGTTCTCCAGGTATACAAATTCAATATATTATTAACCAAAACTAAATATGACCAGAGGCATAATTCTCCTGGGAAAAGCAGCGTGTGTTGAATTCCACTAGACTCAGCACACTAGACCCAGTCTCAAGGTCACCAGGAAGTCTTGCAATTAGAAATGGATGTGGAGACAGCTGAAGGTGAGGCCTTGCCCGAGTGCCCCAGGTGGGCCTGTGGCATCTCTGTAATTGAAGACCTTTTCGTTCTAATGGAGGGACACATGGCTATTGGTGCCACTTAGTCACTGCCTGCTGGAAGGGCTGGGAGATGGATTTTAAGATCACCACAAGCCACTTTTGAAGCCTTTAAAATGCAAATGAGCCAGAGCAATGAAGCAGGCCTCTTTCGCCTGGGGCTTTTGGAAAACTCTGCACACATGTCACCCGAGGTGCTGCCCCCAGCTCTGGGCCAAAGCCTGCAGCCTGAGGCCTGGCCCGCAGGGCCCAGCACCCAGCCGCACTTCTCGACAGTGGACTGGGAAGGCGGGGCAGGATGCTGCTGGCGCAGCAGCTACCACCGGAATTTCCCCCATGCGTGGCAGTTCCCAGTGTTTCGTATTATTCCATTTCATCCTGAGTTACCCCCGTTGTGGCAGATGAAGACATCGAGTCTCAGAGGGGCCTGGTGACCTGCCCAAAGTCACCTCATTAGTAAGCAGCAGTTCTGGGATTCGACTAGGTCCTTTGGTTCCAAAACGCACGTCCTGTGGCAGAGCTGTCCAGTGGCTGACTGCTGCCTTGGCAACAGGGACAGCAGGGGCCCGGGTCTCGTGACCCAGCACGCTGGGGTTCCCTATGTCCTGATTGCTTCCACTGCTCTTGATGCTTGGGTGTTAGCTCACAGCTGGTGAAGTCCCTTTGGCACTTCTGTTGTGAGAGATGACCGATCGCCATTTAAAAAGGGCTTGGGGCCTCCTGGAGCACTATCACTGTGAAGATGACAGGCTGGGCTCTCCGCTGGAATAGTAGGAAATTAGACATGTTCTCTTTCTGTTTCCAGGGCTTGGTAACAGAGATGTGCTATGGAGCAACACGCCTCACCACCTCCCCTGACAGAGGTCACGTTACAAAGCTGGGCCGAGAACACAGGTGGGCTGGACAGAGCTGGAGCTGGCCATGGAGGCAGAGGGACCTTATTTCTCAGGATTTAGGAAAAGCCGGCCCAGCCTACTGGGAGACTAACAACCAGCAAGTCCAGGAAGGTGGGCTGGTGTCTGTTGACCCTGCCATATTGCTCTGCCTGGTTCAGTTCCTGGAGCCTGTTAAGCATCCAATACTGACCTTCCAATCACTGAATATGTCATGTCTGAGTCTTTTGTGAATGTGGGCTAATTGCTTCCAATGGGATGGGGACATTGGAGGCTCCAGACCTGGAGCCCAGCACACCCACTGCGGTTAGACAGGCTCTGAGATCACCCATCCTCAGGAAGTCAGGCTTATCCTGGAAGTTACTAGACAACAGTCCAAGGGTTTGGGCACAATACACAATAGCCCCGGGGTCTAAGGCCAGCTAGGCTGCCCCACAGGAAGGCTACACTCAGAAACAAGATATCCAAGGAGGTGACGTTCAAGACCCCAGGCAGATAGCAAGGATCCAGAAAAACGTGTCTTCAGGAAGAGGGTCCTAGAAACCAGGCTGGAGACCCTTAGTGTGGCAGGGAAGAACAAGACAGAGCTCTCACACTGTGTGGGACCTGGATAGGAGATCACCACTGGGCGGATACCAATGAGCAGAACTGCCACTGGGCCAGTGACAGACTCTAGGCAAGGACACAGCACAGGGACAGGCTAAGATGTCTGGCTTAACTTCATGACACTACTGACATCTGCAGCCAGGCCAAGCCCTCAGGTGGGGTGCCAGGAATGGTGCCAAGAAGAGAGGAAGGCTTCAGAGATGGGGCGTGGAGGGCCTGGCTAAGCCTTCATTTCTGCCCGTAGGGTTTATGGAACTGTGTCCTCCTAGGGGAGACAGCCTGCATGGGTGGCTTTCAGGGAAGTTGAGAAAAACGTTGGCATCTCTTAAGGAGCACAGATAGAAGGGGCTGGAGCCTGCCAGTCCTGGGTCTTGTGGGTACATTCCATGAGAGTCAAGCTAGTGCTGGGGTCAGCTGTCACCCTGTCACTGGCCACCTGCACCCCACTCTGTTCAGGCAGGTCCCTGCCCCTGGAGCTCAGGGTCTAGCAGGGGACAGAAACTATGCCTGCAAAGGACTTCAGAACAAGCAGAGTGGCCCACGGACAGACAGGCCCAGACACAATCACAAAAGCAGCCCCACAGCTGCTCGTGTGGGCAGAATGAATTGGAAATGAAGAGTGAATTCCCAGAGCAGGAGCGGAGTGACAGGACAGAAAGTCTCTAATGGGTTTTGTACAGTCCCAAAAAGGAGGGGAAAAAAAAAAGCCAAGAATTAGGGAAAAAACCAGTTTTCATCAGTGAAGTCACGCCGAGACCTCCTCTCATATGCCACCTTCCATTCAGAGCCTGCTTGAAACAGATATGGCTTATTCTCCACTGAATCAGAGGAAATTACACTTCCCACCGGAGCACTCCCTGAGCAGGAGGGAGGAGCCGCCGTGCAATTGCTCCTTCATGCCTCCAGGCTTCCCTCTGCAGCCCAGGAGCGAGCCAGTGCTGGCAGGGAAGGGGCTGGGCGGGCCCTGGATGACCCTCTTCTCTGACGCTGCAGGCGCCTGGCAGGCTGCTGGGCCTATGCTCAGTCCAGCCCTCCCCAGCCCCCTGCCCCACCCCCTCCCTGGGGCCTGGGTGTCAGGGACGCCTGCGGCCCCAAATGCCTGAAGCTCCCAGAAGGTTGTCCCGTTACTGCTCCACTGGGCTCCCAGCAACAGGGGGCTTTGCCCGTTCATGTGGCCAGACTCCTCCCCCAGGCTGCACGGGCTCCGGCCCAGGTCCCAACTCCCCCACCACAGAAACTCACACAGGAGCTCCCCTCACATGCCCTCTGCGGGGTCCCACTTCAATGTCCTTCTCCACCCTCCTTTTCTCTTCTAACAAACTCTTAAGTTTCTCCACTTTTCTTGTCTGACACATGTACACAAAAGGCATTAAATTATTTTCACTGTTTTTCTCTAGGTACAAAAAGAGTCTTACCCTATGGGCCTGAGGCCCAAAAGGATCAGCCCAGGGCAGGGGAGGCATGCTGAGCTGGGGCTTGAGGTCTTGGCTCTGCTCACCTCAGCTACCAAGCGGCTGGGGTAGTTCCTCTGTGGCCCACTCCCTGGGCTTTGGGGAAGTTGACAAAGGGCACAGATGTCAGAGGGCTACGGAGGTGAAGTGACCTCCATCTAAGGCACTACCAAGGCCAACTCTGCCCCCCCAGCACAGCCAGGCCCCCCTGCACAGCCAGCCCCCCCCGCACAGCCAGGCCCACCCCCCTGCACAGCCAGGCCCCCCTGCACAGCCAGGCCCCCCCTGCACAGCCAGGCCCCCCCTGCACAGCCAGGCCCCCCTGCACAGCCAGGCCCATCCCCCTGCACAGCCAGGCCCCCCT
>VSMD01075946.1:0-32370 GCA_008750895.1 Mirza zaza
TTATTATAACTAAGAAATAGATTTGAACTCCTTAAAAAATAAAGCAGCAACAAAGATCTCAAGATAAACCAAATAAACTGAGATCTTTACTTGAAAGGTTAAATTTCCTTTCTTGGAAAAATGTCCTGCATTTCTCCCATCGTTAATAAAGTATTTGGTAGACTGTATTCATAAATGTATTCCCTTATTATCAGACACTGAAGTCCACTTTTTAGATGCTCAAGTAAGCATCTTATTTTTTTTGTAACTTGCTTATGAATCAAAAAATTGATAGAAACAAAATACTTTGATGACATAACCACACAGTAACACTCTCAAGCTGGAAATATTACTGCCTATTGTTTTACATAGAGCTGTTGTTAAATGTACACGAAAATTTCAACAAGAAAGCTACTCACCACCATCCCTCTCTCTAACTCTGTGAGTATGCACATTTTTGGCCTTACTGTGACCTGTGCTGTCACTGTATTTGTTTTCAGGCCTATGAGATCTCCGCAACATTTTATTTGGTGGTGAAGGATCTGCTGTGTCTCGCATCTTTTCATGTCTGTGATCACGGCTACTGGGGTGACTCTTCGATGAATACTTAAGTGTCTGTAAAAACATCACCCCTCCAAAAAAACAGAGAAAGAATTGAAATTTTAAACTGGACTCCCTCAACTAATTCAAGCATAAATTTTGGTGTATTTACTTAAGTTTTATGAACTTGTATTAATAAAATTTCCATTTTGAATTCTGTCCTAAAGTTAAATTCAAGCATAAATTTTGGTGTATTTACTTAAGTTTTATGAACTTATATTAATGAAATTTCCATTTTGAATTCTGCCCCTGAAGTTATTCAGACAAGACCTAATGCGTAAGAGTTACTACAACTGTTGTTACAAATCTTAATATCAATTTAAAAAAAAGAGAGAGAAAAAAATCCACTCCATTTTTCTTGTAAATATAAATCAAATCACAGTGGCATACTGATCCTGCATAAAATTTTTCTAGGGATTAATATATGTAATCTTTTGAAAGTTTAGTCAAGAGAGAAAACTAGAAACTCAGTACCACTGTAATTAATTTCTGCTCTACAACTGAGATGTACAGGTACATGTTTAAATAAGGACATGTATATTTCTACAAAACTACTAAAAAAAGACATCAGTTTCCCCAATTATCTGAGTCAGATAAAGCTTTTCAGACCTAACTTAAACTACTGTTACAGGTGTAGGAAACAACTTTAAAGTGTAAAAATACTGGCCAAAATATATATGAGCAATATTTCCAATTAAACATAATGGAACACCCTCAAATTAACGGTTTAGTTTTATTCTAACACATATCTTAATATAATCATGATATACCACTCTTTTACAATGTGTAATTATATTTTGGGGGGGCAGATTCAATAGGGTTTAATCTTTGACATACCCGAATACAGCAAATGATGTTTTACACATCAGGGGACCTAGAATTTTCAACTCCAACTTTAAACAAACCTATTAGGTTAGAAACCTGATCTCTTATCCTTTAAGTGATCAAATGTAGAAAGTATTACTTCCATAGTCATCTGATAAGTTACTATTTATGAAGTTTCCCTCCTGAAAACTGGGGCCATTTAATTTCGAAAAACTTTACATGCAACAACTGCAGTAACAAAAAGGAACCTGCCTACCTAGAACCACCTGCATTAGGATGAATTATCCAAGTACCCAATGATCTCAATTTTTACAGAAACAAAAAGAAACAAAAGCACCATCTTTTACATATACGGCAACTATTTGCACCAAAAACAAAATAAGAAGGGACAGTAGTTTACAACCCGCTTAAGAGCTGTAAATCACTTAGCTATTTCTCCCAGACGCTTCACCTAATTTTAATACCTTTACATTAACTTCCGTTCCCAGTACACTACATAAATATGCCTCCGAAGTCACCTAACCACCTCATCCCGTCGGTTCCTTCCCACTCAAATAATTGAGTTAGGTCTTCCCGGCTGCAAATGACTTTTTTTTCTTTTTTAACTGAACTTCCTCCACTCACCTGTCAAAATAAGACACTAAACCCTGACGGAGAGCGCTGACGGAAACAAACACAAAATTTTGAGGGGACCCGCGGTGCCAGTTTCGGATTTGTTGCACCGAAGGGCCTGCAGCGACTTGTGAAGCCTGCGCTCGAGTAGCAGTCCCTCCCTTCCCCCTCCGGCCCCTTCCAATCCCTCCACCCGGCTTCGGCTGGTACCTGGTAAGGCTGCGCGTCCCCCCTCCGGTCGTGACAGCTGAAAAACAGGAAGAGACGCGGCGACATGAGACACTGCGGGGGTGGGGGGCTGAAAGCCGGCCCCCTGCCGCCCCTCCCGCCGAGACCTCCCGAGCCTACCGGCGCCCAGCCCGCAAGCCCGGCGCGCCCCCGAGCTCCCGGAGGGCGAGGGCCGGCGGCCCGCGGCGCGCCCGACCCCGCTGCGCCCGCTCGCACCCCTCCCGCTCCGCTCGCGCGGCGGCCGCTCCGCCCCGGCCGCTCCGGGTCGCGGCTAACAACAAAAATGGCGGCCCGGCCAGCTCCAGACACGGAGGCGCAGCCCCCCCGCGCCGCCCCCCGCCCGCCCGAAAGGAAAAGACGATTTACCCATCACTGAGTCTCTGCTGTTTCCTCGCATACATTACCATCAATGCCCGGCCTGTGAGGGCGGCGCGGAGGGCGGAGGGCGGCCGCGAGAGGCGGGCGGGCGAGCGGGCGCGCAGGCGGCGGCGGGCGGGCGGCAGCCCCGGCACCAGGGCCCGGCTCGCCCTCGGCGACTCTCAGCACCTCCCGTTACTGGCGCCGGCGCTCCCGGGCCATCTCCCTCCGCCGACACCACGCTCACTCCCGCCCGGGCAGCGGCGCCAACTACACGGCGGCAGCGCGAACGGGGGGAGGGGGCAAGAAGACGCGTCCGGCTCAGCCCCGCGGCGAGCGACTGCCTCCTCCGCCTTCTCCTCCTCCTCCTGCTCCGCCGCCGCCGCCGCCGCTGCCTGGTCCTTCTCCGCCGCCTCCTCCCGCCGCCGCCACCGCCACCGCCGCTGGTGCCGCCGCTGCCGCTCCACCAACTACATCCGGGCAACTCGGACGCTGCCGCCTTCGGGAGGCCTCGGCAGTTTCCGCCGCGCCCCTCCTCTCCCACCCTCGGCCTTCCTCCCCGCCCCGCGCGGCTCTAGATCGCCGCCTTCGGCAAACCTCGGCTCGCTCCGGCCTTCCTCTTCCTCGGAGGCCTGGCTCGCCTCCTCGCGACCCGTCAGCCCTTTCCGGTTGCCGCTGTTTTTCCTCTCGCGCAGGTCCGGCCACCGCCGTTCCAGTTTAGGGACGGTCCCGCTCGGGGGCCTGCTCGCGGCGGGTCCCACGGGCTCCGGCCTGCGCGGGGAGGGAGCCGCCTTCGGGAGGAGGACGGTGGGGCGCGAGGGAAGCCATCGCGGACTAAATACGGCAGGCTGCGGCGGCTGCGCGTGCGCCCGGCGGCGCGGCGGAGGGGTGTCCTCCGGCGGCGCTCGGCCGCGCCCCCGCCCCTCAGCCTCGGGCCGAGCGGTCGGAAACCCCCGCGTCTGCGGCTGGCGGGCGCTTCCCGGCGCGACGGCGGGGCCGGCCGCGGCGGCGGCGTGGAGGAGCGGGGAGTGCGGCCCGCGCCCTCCCGCCCGCTTCGGGAGGCCGGAGCCGGGCCCGCGCGCGCCGCCGGCCCCGAGTGGGGCAGGGGCTGCCGCGAGCGCGCGGGCGGCGTTTCGGACGTAAGTCTGGCCCCGGCGGCTGTCCCCGCGACCGCGGACGCTGCGCCGAGTGCGGGGCCCGGCCCGCGCCGGTGGCGACTCCGGGGTGGGGAGGCAGCGCCGCTGGGGGACTGAGACTGCAGACCTAGCGGGTGGTTGCTTGGGGAACGTGTTGAGCTGCCTCACCCATTTTTTTTTTTTTACCATTTTCCCGTCCCCAGCGGTGCCCTTCCCCATCCTCTCCTTTCTTTATCTCCTATTTTTTCCCCCTCTTCTAATTCTTTTTCCTCGCTGAAATCCTTTGGCGAAAGAAAATTTCACTTGGAGGTCCCGAGTGTGAATAAAGGTCTGGGGTGTGCTGAATGAAACCGCCACAGATTGACTTTGTGTACTGCTAAAGACACGTTGGAGGGGACACGTCAAAGATTCCAAACATGCTTCAACTTGAGGGTAGTGGTATTCAAGTGATTTTTTTCTTCCTGCTCTGAACTCTTTGTAAGGCAACATTAGTTTAATGAAAAGGATCGTATAATAGTAAACATACGACATTTAAGGGTAAGATAAGAAATCAGAAGAAACAAGATCCCTCCAAAATACAATATCAAAAAGTAACTGATCTATTTACAGGATTGCTAAGGTGAATGAAGGGGTGAAATGATGGAGGAGAGGAGGCCTAAAACACAACTGATGGAAAAAAAAAAATAAAAATTACGTGGCCTTATTTGTCCCATCCACTTGCCAAATGTAAAGATTATTGCTGTTTGTGAAGACCAATGAAGTCTACCGAAGCTGTCAGTAACAACAAAAAAAAAGTTCCAGTGGCTGAAATGACCAAATAATAATAATAAAAAAAAATCAGTAGTCTTATGTACAGTTTCTAACACTTGTAGCAAATATGTTGGGAGACTTCAGATGAGAAAAGTACAAAAAGTAATATATAAATCTTAGAAGCTTTTTGTAAACTGGCAGCAAAGTTAACTAATTTGTTTAATAACTGGTTTTCTACTGAAATTGATACATGCTATTTAGGATACTGGGTTAAGCTATGGGAGAAACAGTTCCAGGCAACGTACAGTTTGATCCTCATTGTTTAAGGATTCCTTATTTCCCTTCCAAGTACTAACCAGGCCCGACATCAGACGAGATCGGGGGCATTCAGGGTGGTATGGCCATAGACAGGATTCCTTATTTCAAATTCACCTACTCACTAAAATTTATTTGTAGCCCTAAAATCAATGCACAGCACCATTGCTGTACCAAGCACATTGCTGTACCATGCACACCAAGCTGTAGACAGCTTGCCTGACACACCCACATTTCCAGCTGAGGATGAACAAGGCAGCCCTCCTTTATTTTACCTCTCATGCTGTTAATTTGCCTTTTCACAGTGTATTAGTGCCATGTGGTTTCTTTGCGGTTTTATACTCTTTGGTGATTTTGCTGTTGTAGATGCCCCTACGAGTATTGCTTAAGTGCTGTCTAGTATTCCTAAGAAAAAGAAGGCTGTGATACGCCCTGTGGAGAAAACACATGTGCTAGGTAAGTTTCATTCAGGCTTGTCATTAGTGCTTCTGGCCATTAATGACATAAGTTCCATGTATGTTAAGGTGTCTTTAAAGAGAAACACACATAAAATAAGGTTATGTACTGATCATTTGGCACAAATGTGACCAGAAGTTTGTAGGAACTTAACCCTATATTTACCCTGGGAGTAATTAAGTGTTCTCAGTGACTTTATTGAACATAAGTACCACAAATAATAAGAAGCAACTGTGTTTACTAAAGAACACATCTAACTCTTATACTCATTTTTTAAAATTCATCTCATTGCCTAGCTTAAATAAATCCTTTGCAAATACCCTCATCTCTTTTTCCTCTTCAACTCCTTCAATGTGCCTGAACCACAAGCCTGGGTAAATTGCCGTATACCTGCTGCAGAGCATTTCAGCTTGGCTGGAGAAAAAGTCATCCTAACTGGTAAGTGAGTTCCTTCTGTTCCTGGCCCCTCAAGCTGTATTTACCTAATCCATTTACCCTGACCTCTTAACCAGCTTTTTTATATCTTCTAAACACGCCAATACCTCCTCACTTGTAGGTCATTATCTTGCTTCTTACCTCTCTAAGAAAATAGAAGAAACCACAAAACAGTAACAATTTCTCACCATTGCACCTACCTGCCTGTCTGCATGTGAATACAGTGCAACATGCCAATAATTATAGATAAACTGTCAAAGTTCCTAAGGCCAAAGTTGCTACTTTTGCACTGAGTTGCATTTTACTCTTTGAATTGTCTGCTTTCGGCCGGGCGTCATGGCTCACGTCTGTAATCCTAGCACTCTGGGAGGCTGAGGTGGGCAGACCACTCAAGGTCAGGAGTTCGAAACCAGCCTGAGCAAGAGCAAGACCCTGGCTCTACTAAAAATAGAAAGAAATTAATTTGTCAACTAAAAATATATAGAAAAAATCAGCCGGGCATGGTGGTGCGTACCTGTAGTCCCAGCTACTTGGGAGGCTGAGGCAGAAGGATTGCTTGAGCCCAGGAATTTGAGGTTGCTGTGAGCTAGGCTGATACCACAGTACTCTAACCCGAGCAACAAAGTGAGACTCTGTCTCAAAAAAAAAGAATTGTCTGCTTTCCTCATGAATTTTTCCCTCTAACTGGATCACTTCCATCAACTTATAAACATGCTATACTAACTACCATCTTACAAAAGAAAAAACTCTTTGATGTGTCTTCCTCCTAAATATTGTGCTAGTGATCTCTGATCTGTTCTCCTTTACAGAAATACTTCATCTCCACTTCCACTACTCTCTCTTGAACCCACACAATCAGCACTTTATTGCCACACTCCTGAATCTGCTCAAGATCATCAGTATCCTCCACGTTCTCAAATCTGATTTTATTTCTCAGTCTTCACCTCACTTCACTTGTCAGCAGCATGTACCCAGCTGATGACTTTCTTCCTGAAGCTCCTTTTCTTGCCTACTAGGATTCCATTCTCTCTCTTGCTTCTCTTCCTTCCTAAATATCTGTTTTCTTTAGTCTTCTTGCTGATTCCTCCTCGTTTTCCAGCCTCTAAATGCTAGAGCACCCCAAGATTCAAATCATGCAATTTGCACTGCTACTCTTTGCTCACTCGCTTGCTCTCTGTCTGTCTCGGCAATCTCATCCAGATCTTGGCTGGATGAAGCCCACATTTGAATCTCTAGCCATACCTTTCCCCTAAACACTAGACTCACACTTAATTGCCTACTCTAAGTACTGCTTGTACCTGAAACTAACTTCTTTTTTCCTTTTTTTTTTTTTTAGACAGAGTCTCACTCTGTTGCTCTGGCTAGAGTGTCGTGGCATCAGCCTAGCTCACAGTAACCTCAAACTCCTGGGCTCAAGTGATCCTCCTGTGTCAGCCTCCTGAGTAGCTGGAACTATAGGCACATGCCACCATACCTGACTAATTTTTTTTTTCTGTAGAGATAGGGTCTCACTGTGTTGCCCAGACTGGTCTCAAACTCCTGGCTTCAAGAGATCCTCCCACCTCAGCCCCCCAAAGTGCTGGGATTATAGGCATGAGCCACCATGCCTGACCTGAAACAAAACACTTACCTTTTTTCCCCAAAACAAGTCCTGCCAAGGTCTTCTCAATCTAATGAAATGACAACTCCATTATTCTGGTAGAGGTTAAAAACTTTGGAGTCATCTTTGAGTCTTTCACACCTCACATGGACTCCATCAGCAAATCTGCCAGCATTACTTTCAAAATATATTCAGAATCTGATCTGTTCCCTGACTCTGTCACATTCACATGGTGGTGGTCCAAGCCACCATCATCTTACACCAGGACCATGGCAAAGGCCTTCTAACTGATCTTCCACTTTTACCCCTGCTTCCACATTGTCTGCTGTCTCCTATGGCAGTCAGAGTAATTCCTTTAAAAGTCATATAGTATCGTTCCAATTTTAAAATCCACCAGTGGCTTCCCATCTCACTCAGAATAAAAACTAAAGTTCTAATTATGATCCACAAGGCCTTATGTAAACTGCCCCCATCCATGTTAGCCCTGACTTCTTATCCAGTGACTTTTTTACTTTTGTCTGTTTCTCCAGTATACCAAGCACGTCTCTGCCTCAGGACCTTCACACTACTGTCCCTGTGCCTGGAATGCTCTTCCTCTTGGTACTTATTTGCCCCACACTATCACTTCTTCAGGATCTCTGCTTAAATCTCACCTTGTTAGATCTTTCCTGAGAACTATATAAATGGGACTCCACCACCATCTCTCTCCCTTTCCCTATTCTGTTTTTCTTAAACCATTTGCTATATATTTCGTTTGGTTGTCTCCCACTAGAATGAAAGCTTCATGTGACATATCGTAAATATTTGTTGAATAAAAGGATATTTGCCTAGAAAGACATATATAAAGAAAATAGCAAAATGTTGAATTCTCAAGCAGAAAAGTCATGTGGTTCTATTTCTGTTTCTTTCTGAACAAGTGAAAGAATTATTAGGCCAGTGCTGCCCTCATGAATGAGATCGGAAGAAGCTGGATTATTTCTAATGCAGGTAAAATACTGTAACAGATAACATTTGAAAACTTACATAAGTTCGCATATATAGCAAATCTTTGCTATATATGTAATTAGATAGCAATTATTTGCATTACTATCTAATGACAAGTGTGAAGTTTGCAAATGAGCAAAAGACCCATGTTTCAATTAATAGATATAACACTTATCAATCAACAGAGGAGAACTATCAGCTCATAGGCCATAGATGACTAGATTTTACTGTGATCTTTTTGGCAGAGGAAGAATCAGAAAGTGAAATCTTCAAGACTCCAGTTGTGAAAAAGACTTTAAAACACTTTGCTGCAATTTCTTTCTTTTTTTCTTTTGAGACAGAGTCTCACTCTGTTGCCCTGGCTAGAGTACCGTGGCATCAGCCTAGCTCACAGCAACTTCAAACTCCTGGGCTCAAGCCATCCTCCTGCCTCAGCCACCCGAGTAGCTGGGACTACAGGCATGCACCACCATGCCTGGCTAATTTTTTCTATATATTTTTAGTTGGCCAATTAATTTCTATTTTTAGTAGAGACGGAGTCTCGCTCTTGCTCGGTATGGTTTCGAACTCCTGACCTTGAGCGATCCGCCTGCCTCAGCCTCCCACCTCCCAGAGTGCTAGGATTACAGGCGTGAGCCACCATGCGTGGCCTTGCAGTTTCTAAAGGATCACAAAATAAGGATGTATTCCCTGAAATTTTCACTTACCTCTTTTCATTTCTTTTTTTTTTTTTTTTTTAATTTCAGCATATTATGGCTCTTTTCATTTCTATCTCTTTTTTTCCTCTGTCCTTGCCTTCCTCAAACTCATGACAGTATTGTGGCTAGAAGCATGGGTTTTAGAATCAGAATGGCACAGTATAGAGCTCAGGATTACATCATTAACTGACTAGCAGTGTGACATTGGGCAAATTACTAAAGTCCCAGGTATTATGCTTCCTCATCTCTCAACGTGGCTTAATAAGGTACAGTGCTATTTGTGAAAAGTAATTAAAATTATGTAAATAATTTATCACAATTTGAAATTCTGTAGATAATTTAGTACATGCATGATCTAATACTGTTGGTTATCATGCATTAAAAAGTATTACTGAGTTTCTGTGTATGAAGTTTTAGGAATATAGTGTTAAGCAAAATCACTTGGTCTCTGCTCTTCTGGAGTTTATATTTTAACAAACTATAATACATAGCTAAAAGGAGAAACTTTGTGTTGTCAGGTTTGTGATGTGAGGCTTTCATTACATTATGAGGAAAAAATAGGGCAGCAGATACAAAAATTACTATTTAGAAAAGGGCAGGGCAGCACCATATCAATATATGGTGTATCCTTCTAGGCAGGGATAATGTAACATTCTGGAAGAATTACTTATTGACTCAATTTGGCCATTTTTAAAGTTCTTCTAGGTGATAGATACTAAAGTTCAGCTAATACTGAGAGCCCTACCCTAACCCTTTGTCTGTGTCTCCCACAACTTCAACCTGAATTAACCCAACTGTTCGTTTTCTCAGTAGGTCTGAGCAGTTACACACTGCTGAAGATTGTAGAATAATAGAATAGATTGATTCCACTACAATTTTGTGATCACCAAATCAAATGGACCCTCGGTACAGCCAGGCAATCTTAAGGTTTCTCTCTCCAACTCCTCTCACACACTCCAAGTTTTTCAAACTTCCACTCTTCTCACATCTCTCCCTCGCTTTATTTCCCCTTAACTCTCAGAAGACACCACCTCCTTCTTCCCAAACTGAAGCCACCAAATAGAAATTCTTCCTGCTTCTGGATGTGGAAATCTATCTACATGCACCCTATTTACTCAGCAAAAACATTGAGCACTATATGCTAGGAATATATTAATGAACAATATAAACAAAAATCTCTACCCTCCTGGAGCTTATATTCTAGTGGGAAAAGACAGGCATAAAATATGTAACTGACATAGTGATTTAGAAAGTAGTGAGTATTACAAAGATCAATGGGGTAAACGAAAGTGTTGGATTGAGAGGCAATATTTTCAAATGTAGTAATTATTGAGCAGGTGACGTTTGAGCAAAGACTTGATGAGTTAGCAATCTATATGGATGTCTGGAGAGGAGTGTTCCTGGCAAAGGGAATAGCAAGAGCTACGTCCTCAGGCAAGAGTGTACCTCATGTGTTCAGGAACAGTAAGGAAAGCTCTGTGGTTGAAGGGTAGTGACTGAGGGGAAAGTATTAAGAAATGAGGTTAGGTTAAACAAGGTGGTGGGAAAACAGATCATGAAGGCTCTCATAGGCCATTACAAGGAAGCCAGCTTTTATTCTGAGTGAGATGATGAGGTGTTGGGAGTTAGGAGCAGAGAACTGACACTGACTACTGTGGTTTTTTTTTTTTTTTTTTTTTTGAGACAGTCTCACTTTGTTGCCCAGGCTAGAGTGAGTTCTGTGGCGTCAGCCTAGCTCACAGCAACCTCAAACTCCTGGGCTCAAGCAATCCTACTGCCTCAGCCTCCCGAGTAGCTGGGACTACAGGCATGCACCACCATGCCTGGCTAATTTTTTCTATATATATTAGTTGGCCAATTAATTTCTTTCTATTTATAGTAGAGACGGGGTCTTGCTCTTGCTCAGGCTGGTTTTGAACTCCTGAGCTCAAACGATCCTCCCTCCTCAGCCTCCCAGAGAGCTAGGATTACAGGTGTGAGCCACCGCGCCTGTCCATGCGTTTAGAATAGTCTATAAGGCAAGGAAGGAAGCAGGGAAACTAGTTAGGATGCCTCGTCCTAAGGTCACTGTTTCAAAGCAGGATTAAGCCTCTATAGCCGTTTTCTTCACCTGTTCTTTCCTTCTACCTTTTCAGTTATCTTATACACCTATTATCCCCTCCTTTGTATATTCAGACTCACATTTGTATCATTTCCACTGGTTTTTAAACATACCTGAATCCTATCTAAAAAACCCTTCCTTAACACTGTATTCTTACTGCTCACTTCCTCACCTGAGCCAAACTTGCAGTGTTGTCTGCGGTACCTTGCTGGTTTCATTCTTCACTCCCCTATTCACATTTCTAGTCACTGCAGGCTGACATCGTGTCTATAATATGACCAAAATAGATTTTCCCAAGGTAATTGTTCTTCAAGAGGCAGTGCTGATTCTCCACGGAACATTTGGAAATGTGTGGCAGTATTTTTTTTTATTATCACTTGCATATTTTCAGTATGACTTGAGTATGTGGGGTGCTACTGGTATTCAATTGTCAGAGGTCAAAGATGCTAAACATACACCAATACACAGGACAATCCCTTATATTTAAGAATTGTCCTGCTCAAAATAGGAGTATCACCCCATTGAGAAATAGTCTTAAGGTCATAAATAGCTTCTTTGTACCTATGTTTAATGAACATTTTTCAGTCTTTTTCCTACTTGATCCCAGAATATTTGACATTGATAGCTACTCTTTTTGAAATTCCCTTCTCTCTTGGCTTTTTTTTTTTTTCTGACTTCTCTTCATTTTTTTTCACAGACTTGCCTCATATACTACCAAATGTTGAGGTTCTTCAAGAATCAGTCCTTTGGAGGTGACATCAATGAAAATGGCAAATAGGGAACTCCAAGAGCCTATCCTTCCAGAAGAACAGTGAATACATTGGCAAAAATTGTCAGAATCAACGTTATGTGAATTCTGGAAACTAGACAAAGGTTTATAGTGACCAGACAAACACTTTTTTTAAAAAGGTGGCAGAATCTCAGGAGGAGAGTTTTGTTATCACTTAAATTTATCCTGGCCCCATCTGTCCCCAGTTTGGCAGCAGTTTTAAATTTCTGGTATGTGTTTCTGGTGCCAAAGGGAGCAGTTTTCAAACAGTTGTGGTGTTTTATTTTAGTTCACCTAACTCAGAAATCTCCCAAGGCAGAAAGGAGACTTCATAGGGAGCATTTGTCAAAAATATTTAAAGGCAAGTTTATTAGCCTCTGCCATCTGGGGCAAAGAATAACAGTTGAAGCAAACAATCTACACCAAAAAAACCTGGGAGGAAAAGCTGGAGAGGAAGTTACTTTGGGGAATAAAGGCTTTAAAAGTTCCCACATATTCTTGGGAATCCAAAAGGCCACATGTACACCCTGAGTAAGGCAAATGCTCAGAAAAGACCTGAGAATTCCCTAAACTGTCAACTCTAGCTAAACTTCAGGCTCTACTTATAGGAAGTGAAAGCTAAGGTAGATGTGTAAGTTGCCCAGCTGAATGTTGAAGATGTGCTCCAACGCCTACACAGAGCCCACTGTCAAAGACCAGTTTTTTCTTTTTTTTGAGTTCCAGGCATTTAAGGAAATCTGTTGAATCACTAACTGACCATTAAGCTAACAGAACAGAAACTCAGCTGGCCACACACAGCAAGGAATACACACTTTACCCAGTTCAGAAAAGTTACTAAACAATAGCACTCACAACAAGTAGCAACAACAAACTGTGAGGAGGAAAGAGAATCTTATTTTTAGAGTTACCACATTTTAATATTCAGAATATTGTGTTTTTAGCAAAGAATTATGAACTAAGCAGAAAAACAAGACAGAATGGACTGTATGCAGGAATAAAAGAAATTAATAGAAACTACCCATGAGGAAGCACAGATACTCGACATACTAGTCAAAGATTTTTTTTTTTTTTTGAGACAGAGTCTCACTTTGTTGCCCAGGCTAGGGTGAGTGTCGTGGCGTCAGCCTAGCTCACAGCAACCTCAAACTCCTGGGCTCAGCCTCCCAAGTAGCTGGGACTACAGTAGCAATCCTCCTGCCTCAGCCTCCCAAGTAGCTGGGACTACAGGCATGAGCCACCATGCCAGGCTAATTTTTTTTTTATATATATATATTAGTTGGCCAATTAATTTCTTTCTATTTATAGTAGAGACGGGATCTCACTCTTGCTCAGGTTGGTTTCGAACTCCTGACCTCGAGCAATCTGCCCACCTCAGCCTCCCAGAGTGCTAGGATTACAGGTGTGAGCCACCGCACCCAGCCTTAGACAAAGATTTTTCATCAACTCTTTTAGATATGCTAGAAGAGCTAAAGGAAACCATGGACAAAGAACTAAAGGAAATAAGGAGAACAGTGTCTCACCAAATAGAGAATGTCAATAAAGAGATTGAAATTATTTAAAAAAAATAGAAATGCTGGAGTTGAAAAGTATAATTGAAATTAAAAATTCACTAGAAATTCTGCAGCAAACTTGAGAAGTCAGAAGAAGTAACAGAATTCAAGATAGGTTAATAAAGTTAACCCAATCTGAGGAGCAGAAAGGAAAGAATGTAGAAAATTGTGGGACTCCATCAAGCATACGAATATACACATAAAGGGAGTTCCAGAAGGAGGGGAGAGAAGAGAAAGAGACAGAAAGAATATTTGAAGAAATAATGGTCAAAAACTAACGAACTTTGAGGAAAGACATGAATCTAGGTTGTTCAAGAGTCTCAAAAACCCCTAAATAGGGTAAACTCAAACCCACACCAAGACACATTATAATTAAACCGTCAAAAGTCAGTGATAAATAATAATAATTTTTGGAAAAGTAAGTGACAGAATCCTGAGAACACCAAGATAGAAGCAACTTCTCATGTGCAAGGGATCCTCAGTAAGATTAACAGCTGACTTCTAATTAGAAACATTGGAGGCCGGGAGGCAGTGGGATGACATATTTCAAAATGCTGAAAGAAAAACAACTGTCATCCCAGAATTCTATATCCAACAAAACTGACACTTCTCCCAGATCTCTTTGTTTTTTGGTTTTTTTTTTTGAGACAGATTCTCACTCTGTTGCCCCGGGCTAGAGTGCCGTGGCATCAGCCTAGCTCACAGCAACCTCAAACTCCTGGGCTCAAGCAATCCTTCTGCCTCAGCCTCCCAAGTAGCTGGGACTACAGGCACATGCCACCATGCCCAGTTAATTTTTTCTATGTATTTTAGTTGGCCAATTAATTTCTTTGTATTTTTTTAGTAGAGAGGGGGTCTCGCTCTTGCTCATGCTGGTTTTGAACTCCTGACCTTAAGCGATCCGCCCACCTCAGCCTCCCAGAGTGCTAGGATTACAGGCGTGAACCATGGCACCTGGCTTCGGGCTCATGAATATGTTTTAAAAGAAGTATTGAGACTTATATTGAGAACATCTTAAGAATTTACTGAAGGACATAAAGCAATTTGAGTAAATTGAAAGTCATTTGATTTCCTCGATAAAATAACTTAATATTATAAAGAATCTTTTAATATATAAATAATACAATTCCAATCATAATCATAACTTTGGGGAGATGAGGTTAATATTTGACAAGTTGATTCTAAAACTTATTTCGAGAAATTAATTCATGAAAAATTCAATTATGAGAAGGAATAGTGCGAAGCCTTTCAAACTATACATTAAAATTTACTATAAATCTACTGAGCTGGGCACAGAGGCTCACACCGGTAATCCTAGCTCTCTGGGAGGCTGAGGCGGGAGGATTGCTTGAGGTCAGGAGTTCGAAACCAGCCTGAGCAAGAGCGAGACCCCATCTCTTCTATAAATAGAAAAAAATTAATTGGCCAACTAATATATATAAAAAATTAGCCGACATGGTGGCCGGACATGGAGTAGTCCCAGCTACTCGGGAGGCTGAGACAGAAAGATGGCTTGAGCCCAGGAGATTGAGGTTGCTATGAGCTAGGATGACACCACGGCACTGACTCTAGCCTGGGCAACAAAGTGAAACTCTATCTCAAAAAAAAAAAAAAAAATTACTGTAAGTCTAAAGTCATTTAAAATGTATGTTATAGATATTGGAAGAGACAAATACTATATAGATCAAAATAGTGTTCAAAAATATATTCCTGTGGTTATGAGAATTCAGAGGATTATGAAAGAGACATTCTAAATCAGTAGGAAATGGATGGAGTATTTAAGAAATAATGTTGAAACATGTGTCTACCCATTCTGAGAAAATGTTAAATTCTCTCTTCACGTCCTACTCCAAAATAAACTCTTCATGTATTAAATAAGTGATAAAAATTAAAATATGAAAGTAATAATTAAATATATGAGAATAGATTTGATCTGGATATAACAGGATAAGAAACCCAGAAGCCATGGAGAAAAAAACTGATAGATTTGACACATACTTAAAATTTAATTTAAATTTAAATTGAAAACTTCTTTATGATTAAAAAAACCATAAGTAAAGTTAAAAGATAAGTTTTGTATTTGGAGAAAATAATTATAATACATAAAATAGAGAAGTTAACATATATACTATACAAAGAGCTCCTAAAAAAACCAACAACTCAACAGAAAAGTAGATAAAATATATTAATAGATGAGTCATAAAAAGAAACATAAATGGCCAGTAATAAATGTTCAATCTTATATATAAAAACAAATAAATACAAATACAAACAAATAATGCAAATAAAATAACAAACTTCCAGTTTAAGACTAGATTGAACACCTGCATGTACCTCTCTTTCAAGGTCCTGGTTTATTTTTCTAATTTCACAGTCACATACCCCAATATATATCACTCGGCTATTATCTACATTTTACCAATAGGAAAACTAGAGCACAATGTAGTTAAATCACTTGGCCAAAGTCAAACAGATGACAAAAGTGCCAGAGCTGCTGGGATGTGAGGGCGATCTGGCTGCTACATCTGTCACCCCATTGCTCGCCAGGGTGGATTTGGCTGATCTGGCTGGCTAGGCGGGCGTCCCCTTCCTCCCTCACTGCCCCCTGTGCGTCCCTCCTGAAGCTTCGCACTCGGTGGAAGAGGACAACCTTCCCCAATAGAGGAGGGCCATTCTTCCGTCAAGGTCATACGAGTAGCTGTACCCCCTGATAGAACCTCCAAACAAGCTCTTAATAAAAGCGGCAGAGCTGGGATGTAAACCCAGCATTTTTGCTCTAGGACGTGCCCTCTAAACCACTGTACTATGCCTCCTCTAAATGAATTAAAGCAGAGTTTTAAGCATGATGTGGGAGTGGTCAAGACCTTTTCAGAAGATCTGTGAAGTTAAAACTTTTCATAATAATACCAAAACATTATTTGGCTTTTTTACTTTCTTTCATGAGGGTAAAATGTCGTTTTCCAGAGGCTACATGACGTAGACTATTGCAGAAGACCAAATGCAGAAGCAGATGTGAGGATTCAGCCTAGTTCCATTAAGTCAGATATTAAAGAGATTTACAAAAATTGTAAACAAGACTATTCTCATTTTGAAATATATACTATTTTTCCTAAAAATATTTGTTAACATGTTAACAAATGTTAATGTTTATTGCTATTTAAAATGAGTTTATATTTTAAATTTTTCAGTTTTAATTTCCAAAATAGTAAATATCAGTGGATAAAACCAACATTTAAAAAAGCTCTTTGGAGTCCTTTAATAATTTTTAAGGCTGTAAAGGGGCCCTGAGACCACAAAGCCTGAGGACTACTGCATTAAAGAATCGCCCTCAGACAACTGACAGCTGGCTCCATCAGCCCTGGTGCTGCTTTCGCAGGTCCCCACATAGAGCATTTGCTGTGGGCGTCTGTGGCTTCTCCCCCAAGAATAAAATCTCAAGAAGTGTCCTGTAGGCTAGAACAGCATTTCCCACGTATGGTGTGGAAGAACACTGGAGACAACACCATGCCGCCACCCGCCCATCTCTACGTCCCGAGAGCAAGCCTGTGCCCTGTACGACTGTCCGTCCCGCGGCACCTGTGTTTGGCAAATCGCCCGCCCCAGCGTGCCAGGGGAAGTCGTTGGGCTCCCCGCCAAGCAGAGCGAGCTTATCCAGGGCCAACACCGAGGGTGCCCTGGATGACGTCGGAGTAGCTGATGTTCGTAGTCTGCTGGGCCTAGGAGGACACCTGATTCTGGTTTTCCTTTTACAATACTGATATCAAAGTTTCCTTTTAAAATAAATGTAACATTCAAAAAATTGAGTTGAGGCCAGGCATGGTTGCTCACGCCTGTAACCTAGCACCCTGGGAGGCCGAGGCGGGAGGATCGCTCAAGGTCAGGAGTTCGAAACCAGCCTGAACAACAGCCAGACCCGGTCTCTACTAAAAATAGAAATTGGCTGGACAACTAAAAGTATACAGAAAAAATTAGCCGGGTGTGGTAGTGTGCACCTGTAGTCCCAGCTACTCGGGAGGCTGAGGCAGGAGGATTGCTTGAGCCTAGGAGTTTGAGGTTGCTGTGAGCCAGCCACAGCACTCTAGCCTGGGCAACAGAGTGAGACTCTGTCTTAAAAAAAAAAAAAATTGAGTTGATTTAAAGAAAAGTGTTAGAAAAATGCTAGATGTGTGAATATGGCAAAAACTGTTCAGTGAGAGAAGTCTAAGAAACACTGCTCTAAAGCAAATCCTTTATCCGTCTGGGGTGGGTCTTTGATATACTTTGATGTACTTGTTGGGGGTCTGAGAAAAATGGGGCAGAACTTGAGGTAACTCCAGATCCCCATACTAAGGGGCATAAAAAACAAAGGGGAAGGGCAACTCTGCCTGAGAGTGAAAGGTTAGAGCACTTTACTTGGGCATCTGTGGAGGAGTTTCTAGTCTCTATTTGTTCCTTCCCTAGTGAAACCTGTTCATGAGTATGTTTCGTTCACTTACACAAAGCTTGTGTCCCTCCTACAAGTCTTCTGCTACTCAGCTATCATTGCAGACTTAATTCCCCCTTACAACGCTGTGAGATCACATATCTGATAAGGGATCGATATCCAGAACATTAAAGAACTCTTTACAATTCCACAACGACAACAAAAGAAACCTTGAATAAAAAATGAGCAAAGGACTTCAATAGGCATTTTTCCAAAGAAGATATACAAATGGCCAATAAGCACGTAAAATGATGATCAATGTCACTAATCATTAGGGAAATGCAAGTCAAAACCACAATGAGATACCACTTCACACTCATTAGAATGACTATTATAAAACAAAAACAAAACAGAAAACAACAAGTGTTGGCAAAGACATGGAGAAGCTAGAACCCTTGTGCACTGCTGGTGGTTATGTGAGATGGTGCAGCTCCTGTGAGAAACTGTTGGTAGTTCCTCAAAAAATTAAAAATACAATTACCATATGATCCAAGAATCCCGCTTTTGGTTATATACCCCAGAAAAAGCAGGAACTAGAACAGATATTTGTTCTCTAATGTTCATAGCAGCATTATTCACAAAAGCCAAAAGGTAGAAGCAACCCAAGTATCTATCGTTGGATAAGTGTATAAACAAAATGTGGCATATACTTACAATGGATTATTATTCAGCCTTAAAAAGGTGGATATTTGGACACATGCCACGAAATGGATGAACCTTGAAGACATTATTCTAAGTGAAATCCAGTCACAAAGGGAAAATATTGTATGATTCCACTTATATCATGTAACTAGTCAAATTCATAGAGACAGAAAGAATAGGGATGCCAGGGGCTGGGGGGAGAGAACTGCGAGTTCTTCTTTAATGGGTACAGAGTTTCAGTTTGATATGATGAAAAACGTTCTGGAAATGGATGGTGGCGAAGGTGGTGATGGTTGCACAACAATGTGAATGTACTTGATGCTACAAAGCTGTGCACTTAAAAATGGTTTTCTTGGGTTTTTTCTGAGACAGAGTCTCACTCTGTTGCCTGGGCTAGAGTACTGTGGCATCAGCCTAGCTCACAGCAACCTCAAACTCCTGGGCTCAAGTGATCCTCCTGCCTCAGCCTCCCGAGTAGCTGGGACTATAGGCATGTGCCACCATGCCCGGCTAATTTTTTTTCCATATATATTTTTAGTTGGCCAATTAATTTCTTTCTATTTATAGTAGAGACAGGGTCTCACTCTTGCTCAGGCTGGTTTTGAACTCCTGACCTTGAGCGATCCTCCCACCTCGGCCTCCCAGAGTGCTACGATTACAGGCATGAGCCACCGCGCCCAGCCTTAAAAATGGTTTTAATGGTACATTTTACGTTCTATGTATTTTACCACAATTTTTAAAAATGCTATGTTGGGAATTATCATCCACAGAACTTAAAATACAATCTGAATTATAATTCTTTATGTCTCAAGTGAAATGAATAACTAGATATAGAGCGCAGATGACCTCAAGATACTAACCAATTCCTGTTCACAAAACCGCAGTATTCAATGTAATTTGCATGGCATGATTGTCATGTATACATGTTCCTTTACTCACAGATTAAAAATTTAGACTGATAGAACATCGCTTTAGAGTCCTTGTGTTAGGCTTTTCCTTTGCAACCCTGGCAACATTACAATAGAGCAGTCTGGAGCCAAAAAAGGAAGTACTGGGGCCCTGTTGTGCCAGGAAGTTACCCCAAAACAGAAGCGCTATCCAACTAACGCGTGATGCAACGCCATTGGCCAGGGAGTTATAGAGCTACAACGACAGTTGCTCAGGCCATACTCATTCAAGATTCCCAGTTTATTCAGATCATTTTGCAGCACAAACTTTCTCTGCAAACTTCCTTTTGCAAAACAGAACCTGTGCCAGACAAAGACAACAGTAAGCAACTTTTTTTTTATAGGAAAGCTGATTCTTATTTTGAAAAATTTTTATAATTTTATCTACTTTTTAACCAAGATACTGCAATCACTCTTGTGAGTGAGTGGTGGGTTTTTTTGGGGTTTTTAAAATAATATTAGAAACTGCATGAACTAGCAACATTTCTCCTAGAAAGAGTTTAGAAGTTCAAGTAGTTGTTTAATCTTTCTTCCTGGGTGTGGTTTTTCTTGCTCCTTCCTTCTGTCCCATTTGTTGTCTTTCTGTCCCAAATGCCACATCCATTGAGAAAGACTTTGTCCTTGACTGAGTCCTAGAGTACTTCCTTGGCCCCACTATATGAGCAGGAGGACTGGATCTCAGGTTGAATGCAAATAACGAATACAAATGAATGAGTGAGTATGATAACCTCCTTGGCTTCTTATTCTTGGAAATTTTGTGGTGAATAGTGTCACTAGATAGGTCACATGTAGCTCTTCAGCTCAATAGCTTATCACTGCCTCAAAGTCTCCTGTACCATCCTTCAGCTGTTACCTGTCTTTGAATCAAAGCACAGGGAAAGCCTGAAAGTGGTTTCTTGGGGCCCTTTTCATCTCCTAAATTTTAGAGAGACTGTACCTGTTTAGACCTATTTAGAAATCTTTGCTAAAGCAAAATTTGCTTATAAATAGAGTGCAATGTAGAAGCCTAGAAGTTTCTAATATTTTCTGTAATTGTCTCCTGTTAAAGTAGGGTTTCTCTGGATCCTGCAGATAACAATCATTACTCCTATCAACTCTTTTCTTTACAGACTCCTACAATCCATCAGATCATCACAGGATCCATTTTCACAAAACTTTCCAAACATGCATGTTCAGGCATTTTGTTCATAGTTTGAATTCCTGCAATACAGATCAAGGAAATCATGTGGTATATAGTTTAATCCAATTTAGGGTACAATTACCAGGCACCTAGTTTTTCATGCAGTGCTTGAGGATATATTACGATAATTCCAGTCATGTAAATGTCCAATATGTCCTAATTAATCAAGCTGCATTATCATTTTGGGATGATGGGACTTCTGAGGGAATCTTCTTTAAGCCCACCCTTGGCCTGCATGACGTGTTTTAGGCCACTGCATTAAAAGCGTGCAGCAGGAAGCATGCTTGGCACGTACAGGCAGATGCGTGTCCTTGCAGCCCAGCCCAGCAGGGGTAAAGGGCTCATCAGCAGGGCTCCAAATTCACATTAGTGGTGTCTGCTTGCCAGGTGGTTTGCAATTGTGCGGTAGCACTGAATTCTTTTCCTTTAAAGTGCTTGTTTTCCATCTGGCTTTCATTTCTTTTTCATCACAAAGTATACTTTTAGAAAAAAGAATATTCATCAGCTATATCAAAAATGATAAGCCATCTGAAATAAACATTTAAAAACAGATTTCATTTGCAAAGTCGTAAAATTTTTTGATGTTTTTCTAGTTACTTTCATGTTTGAACAAGTGACCTGTTTATATCGTGAATAAATTTGCCTGTGGAACACCACAAATACAAAAACTCCACACAAAGAGGCTTTCTCTCAATATCTTTTCTCCTCTTCTTTCTTAATAGAATCCTTGGTTTTTAGTGAGCCCATCTCTGTCCAGAAGAAGCTTCTATTTCCTCACTTCCTTTGTAGGTTGATGTGGCCGTGTCTGTCCAACAGGAAATAAGCAGGTGTAGGATGTGGAACTTCCAGGTAATGTCCTTAAAGGGAAAGGGCTCTTCTACTCTTCTCTTTCTGGCTGCAGCGTGAATTTAATAGCTGGAGTGTGGATAGCCATTTTGGCCTATGAAGGGGAGGCCACGTGCTGAGGATGATGGAGACAAAGATAGGAGTCAGGTTTCCTGACGCCATGGGAAGCCATGTCAGCTCTAGAGAGACTACCTCCAGATCTTTTATGCGAGAGAGAAAATAATCTGCTATTTTGGCAAGCCGCTGCAATTTGGGATTTTCTATTATGCATAGCTAAACTTAATTCAAATTGATGGACTCTCAAATATGGAAAGAAATTATCTCCTTTTGAACATACACCATATTTGCTCCAATTATGCTAATTATGACATCTCCATTTCATGAAGTAATTCAAATCTGCATGATGTCCCCATAGTAAATAATAACAATAATAATATAGCTCATTCTAGTTTCTCTTTCTGGGGATGTCAGTACCTTGAATATGATGTTCACTTCCTTTGAAGGAATAGCATGTCTGGACAAGTGGAAATAGGGTATCTAATGCAAATTCAAATCTGCTAAAAAAGTAAATTCAGTATCATTTTCAATTCTATGTCTAATAGAATTGTGAAAAAAATCAGTGTCATGGGTAATTTGTGTTCTGATGAATTCAAAAGATTGAGTGTTAAATTTATAAGTGAATTTTGCATTGGAGAGGATTGCTTCTGGAGTGCTGGTCATGTTTTATTTCTTGACCTGGATGGCAATTGCATATTTTTGCTTTGTAATTAGCAATTAAACTGTACATATGTTTATGTTCTTTTCTGTGTTTTATATCTCATGATAATAAAGGATTAAGAAGTGAATTTTGTGGTTTCTTTTAAAAATATACTTTTCACTTGTTTTGAAGCAAATATTTTGTTTTTGACAAAAAGAAATGTAAAATACAAAATTCATAATATTGTTAGTAAATTTCCCAAACAAAAATGTATTACTGTGGTTAACAAATATTTTATCAAGTATCTTTGGTATTTTAGTTGAAGCCATGCAGTAGTTTTAACTAAGGATAATTCCAAAAAGTTATTAGGCTTTCTATGTATAGCACCTACCTTAGCCAAACCCATTAATATATAGGATGTAGTTGAAATATAACCACCTCAAATCTTTTATAAAACAAAGAATAAATGGATGGATAGATCACATTTTAAAAGTTGCAGTAGGTTCTAAAACATTTTTCCATTAGAAATATAGCACAGTAAAAAAAAAGTCTGGTCTCCACTAGTATGCTTGGATAAGATACATACATTTTTAAGCTTTACTTCATTCTATCTATAGAATGATAATCTATAGGGTAGAATGATCCCTACCCTCCTATCTCACAAAGCTATAAAAATACAGTAAGATATGTGAAAGACCTTTGAACAAGCACTTTATAAACCTGTTATTAGTCATATACATATTCAATTTAACATGGGTATAGTCTAGATTAATCCAAGTTATTTAAGGGTATGTGTCAATAGAGGGTATGTATTAGTTAGATTAAGCAATGCTAGCTGCATTAGTAGGCAAATCTGACTTCTCAGTGAATTAACACAATAAAGATTTATTCCTCCATCACTTTATAAGTCAGTGTGAGTCAGGTGACTCTCCTTGGTGGCTGTCCTTCAATTCTGCGACCTGAAATCCTTTCATCTCACAACTCTACCATCTTAAAGTTTACTGCCTACTTAATATAGATGACACATGGATGGAGATCTACACACAATGGATGGCTTAGTCACTGTGCTAAACATTTTTCATATCTTATCTTTAATCTTCACACTGCCCTTGAAAGCAGATATTCTTAGCCCCATTGTGCAAATAGGAAATCTAAGAAGCATAAAGATCACATAAAATGCCTCAGTTCACACAGCCAGAGAAGTAAGGAACTAGAATTTGAATCCAGGAACAGTTGGAAAATTTAGGTGTTTATCATCAACTGTGAATGAGATGCAAAAGACAATATAGACTGAGCATATTCATGATTTTATTTCTCCTGCAAACTGAATAAGCCAAAGTCAGGGTTTAACAGATAATATAGAAATTTCTGTGGTTGAATTGACAGACTGAAACATTGATGAAGATCTGTTGCATACAGAACTGAGCACAAGTACAAAAAGACCAAGAAGCAAAGAAAAAAAGTAAAAAAATTTCTACCTGAAATTTCAGATAGAAAACTAAGATAAATAGACAGAAGTATTTGCTTGTACCAATTTTGAAATAATTTTGCAAATGATTTTCACAGCAGTTACATTTAGCTGGTGGGACCATTTCTGTTTTTAATGTTTCTAAATTTTTTCCTGAATTTTCTAAATGTTTACTTTAAATGTAAAATTGTTTTAAAATATTGAATATTTCCATAAAGTACCAAGAGCCACCTCAGAGAGCACTATAAAGGTACCATCATAGAACATTTTGGGCAAATATAACCAGGATGTTCTTTTTTGTTTTTTTTTTTTTTTCTTTTTTTGTTATTGACACATAAGAAATTCTCTGACAATTATTTTTTGTTTTTATTTTTTGTAAAGAAATCTGAAGTAGCAATCTGTACTTCAGCTAGGATTTTTTGTTGTTGCAAACAACAAAAAGTAACTCTGGCTATTTAAGCAAAATAGAATTTATTGGAAGAGCTTAGATAACTCCTGGAAAGCTGGAGGGACAGAGCTTGGACAAAGTACAGAGGCCAAGTAGCTCTCAAGGGTCAGGAAGTGAGTTTGCAGCAGAACTCATGAAGCAGTAACAACATTTTGTCAACTTGTGTTTTTATAACAGTGCTTGATCGATTCAAAATTCAAAGTCCTGAGAGCCTCTGATTGTCCGAGCACAAATCATAAGCTCAACACCCCACCCTGCTACTCCGCCCCTGTGCCCAAAGGCTCCCACAGGGAAGGGGGCCACTCCCTCCCAAAATCACACCTCATAGAGGGGTCTTGAAAAAAGAGACCGGGTACAGTAGGACAGCCAAACAACAATGCAAGCCCCACTGTAATCGGCCTTCCCACAGTCACTGACAATCCACACAGGCTCTTTGTGTGTGAATTTTTAGGACAGAAAATAAAAAGCCAAATGTCTTAGTCAAATTTCTTACTTTCATTACCTATGCTAAACTAAAATATAAATTAAATACATACTTAATATATTAATTTAGAAATACCACTGCTCTCTTAATTACTACTGCTTCTATCCTGATGTTTATCAGAAGAACGAAAACTGAGTGGAGGTAGGTCTTTAAAAAGAATATGAGCTGGGCGCGGTGTCTCACGCCTGTAATCCTAGCACTCTGGGAGGCCCAGGCAGGTGGATTGCTTGAGGTCAGGAGTTCAAAACCAGCCTGCGCAAGAGCGAGACCCTGTCTCTACTATAAATAGAAAGAAATTAATTGGCCAACTAATATATATGGGAAAAAATCAGCCGGGCATGGTGGCGCATGCCTGTAGTCCCAGCTACTCGGGAGACTGAGGCAAGAGGATCGCTTGAACCCAGGAGTTTGAGGTTGCTGTGAACTAGGCTGACGCCACGGCACTCACTCTAGCCTGGGCAATAAAGTGAGACTCTGTCTCAAAAACAAACAAACAAAAAAGAATATGATTGATTACACTACAGGAGGTACAATAAGGAAAGGAAACAAGAAACTGTAATTATAAGTGTGTAGTTAATAACAAATGTAAGAAGAGATGGAAAACAGAAATAAGGGATGCAGACACAGGCAGTATAGAGGAGAAGTGAGGGAGAATATAGTTAGAAAGTGGGCGCAAGCCTTTGGCACCGTCTTCCCACTGCAGCCTCACTCCTTTTGCCAACATGCGTCCCTCAGCAGCCTTCCCTTCGCCATTGCTTGAACCAATCCCAGTGAGTTCTCTCTCTGTACCCGTTAACAAACACTACTCCAAGCCCCTTCCGTGGATTTAGGGTTGGTTCAGATCCAGAAAGCCAGGAGGGCCAGTTCCCACCATGCAGGGATGCGGCCTTCCTGCAAAATCAAATCAGAAGCTTCAGAAAGCTTCGGTGCTGGCAGAGCAGCACAGGTGGCCTTGGGCAGAAGCCTGGTGGACAGAGATGACAACAGTGACCAGGAACCTGTCTCTCCCTTTTTCTTCAGTACCCAGAGCTTTTCCAAAAGAAAAGGCAGCAACTCCCAGGGAAGCCCAGTGAAGCAGACCAGTGGTCACCCACCCCTAAGGCTTGCCTGTGACCCCCAGGAAGTTCGCCTGCACATCTGTTGAGAGGTAGTTTGTGACCATCTATCACATTCTCCCTCATGTTCGGCCAAAACAGAATCTTAGGTTTAGCTTTTTGGTTTTCAACTTTTTCTTCAATGAGCTTAAGCAGAAAGGATTGCTCTTGACTTAAATTTGTAGCAACATAATCGCTGGTTACTGAACTCCATTCAGTAACTGAAGTTACTGAAGTCCATTCAGCCCCTAAATTACGGTCTGCTTTGAAAATGAATAGCTGAATTAGACAAATAAGCAAAGTCTAAGATGAATGCACTCCTGGATTTTTGTATACAACTCTAACATTTTGATAAATTTAAAAACAGGAAGAGGTAGGGAGAAAAAAATAGGTTGTGATAAAATCTTCCTACCTCGTGTTTTCTCAAAAGACATTTTTTTTTTTTTTTTTTTTACAAAGCCTAGTGAGTCTGAACAATCAAAAGACATTTTTCTTTTCCCTTTAGCAAACACCTTATTAACTGCCTATCTTTATCAACAGTGTGTCTCAATTGTGGTCAAGTTTTGCTCTATTTTGTAAATCAATTTTTTTTCTATCAGAAATAGCAATCCTAGAAACTTTTGAAAAAAAGAAATGACTGGACTAAGGCTTAAGGAAGAAGGACTAAGACTCAAGGAAGAATAAAAGTAGTTCATTTTAGACATAATTTAATAGCATATATTTTTAAAAACAGAACAGAAAAAAGTGAAAGAGTACAATATTTGGATAATTTTTTTTTAGACATGGGGGTCTGGCTATGTTGCCCAGGCTGGTCTCAAACTACTGGGCTCAAGACATCCTCCTGCCTCAGCCACCCAAAGTTGGGATTACAGGCATGAGCCACCATACCTGGATTGGATAAATTTTTAATGAAAATTTTGCTATTTATTAGAAATAAGAAACCTTAATAAGGAGACTCAAAGCTAGTATCATACTGAATGGGGAAAAACTGAAAACCTTCCTCTAAGATCTGGAACAAGACAAGGATGTTCACTTTCACCATTGGTACTCAACATACTACTAGACATTCTAGTAGAGAAATCAGACAAGAGAAAGAAATAAAGGGTATCCAAATTAGAAAAGAAGAAGGCAAATTATCCTTGTTTGCAGAAGATATGATCTTATATCTATAGAAACCTAAGACTACACAACAAGTACTATTACAACTGATAAACAAATTCAGTAAAGTTGCAGGATACAAAATCAACATACAAAAATCAGTAGCCTTTGTATATGCCAACAGTGAACAATTTGAAAAAGAAACCAAGAAAGTAAATAAGCCCATTTACAAGAGGTACAGATAAAATAAAATACCTAGGAATAAATTTAACCAAAGAAGCGAAAGATCTCTATAATGAAAACTACAAAACACTAATGAAAGAAATTGAAGATCACACACACACACAAAAAAAATGGAAAGATATTCCATACTCGTGGATTGGAAGAATCAATATTGTTAAAAATGTCCATACTACTCAAAGCAACCTACAGATTCAGTGCAATCCCCATCAAAATATCAATGACATTCTTCACAGAAATAGAAAAATAATCCTAAAATTTATATGGAACCACAAAAGATCCAGAATAGCCAAAGCCACCTGGAGCAAAAAGAACAAAACTGAAGGAACCACATTACCTGACTTCAAATTATACTACACAACTGTAGTAACCAAAACAGCATGCTACTAGCATAAAAACAGACATAGACTAGTGGAACAGAATAGAGGACCCATAAATAAATCCACACATCTATGGTGAACTTATCTTCGACAAAGGTGCCGATAACATACAATGAGGAAAGTACAATCTCTTCAGTAAATGGTGCTGGGAAAACTGGGTATCCATATGCAAAAGAATGAAACTAGACCCTTATCTCTCACCATGTACAAAAATCAAATCAAAGACTAAAGACTTAAATCTAAAACTGAAACTATGAAACTACTAAAAGAAAACATTGGGGAAATGCTTAAGGACATTGGTCTGGACAGTGATTTCTTAAGTAATACCCCCAAAACACAGGCAACCAAAGCAAAATTGAACGAACAGGATCACGTCAAGCTAAAAAGCTTCTACACAGCAAAGGAAACAATTAACAAAGAGACAACCCACAGAATGGGAGAAAATATTTGCAAACTACTCATCTGACAAGGTACCAATAACTAGAATATATAAGGAGCTTTCACAACTCAATAGGAAGAAATCAATAATCTGATTAAAAATGGGCACTGAATAGCCATTTCTCAAAAGTAGACATACAAATGGCCAACTGGGGTATGAAAAAATGCTCAACATCATTAGTCATCAGAGAAATGCAAATCAAAACTACAATGAGATATCCCATCTCACCCCAGTTAAAATGGCTTTTATGAAAAAGACAATAACAAATGCTGGTAAGGATGTGGAGAAAGGGGAACCCTGGTACACTGTTGGTAGGAATGTAAATTAGTGCAACCACTGTGGAGAACAGTATGAAGGTTCCTCGGAAAACTGAAAATAGAACTACCATATGACCCAGCAATCCTACTGCTAGATATATATCCAAAGGAGGGGAGTTCAGTACATAAAAAAGATATCTGCACTCCTATATCTATTGCAGCACTGTTCACGATCGCCAGGATTTGGAATCAACCCAAGTGTCTACCAATGAAAGAGTGGATAAAGAAATTGTGATACATGTACACAATGGAGTATTATATAACCACAAAAAGAATGAAATTCTGCCATTTGCAACAACATGGGTGGAATTGGAGAACATTCTATTAAGTGAAATAAGCCAAGCACAGAAAGACAAATCTCGCAAGTTCCCATGCATATATGAGAGTTAAATATAAAAACAATTGATCTCATGGCGACAGAGAGTAGAATGAAGGTTATCAGAGGCTGAGAGGGGCAATGAGGGGAGGGACTAAACTGGGGGTGGTTAATGGGTACAAAAACAGAATTAGATGGCTGGATAGAATGAACAATATTTGATAGCACAACAAAGTGACTATAATCAACAGTAAATTAGGGTATACTTTAAAATAACTAAAAGAGTGGAATTGGAATGTTCCTAACACAAAGAAAGGCAGGTACCCCAATTATCCTGATTTGATTAATTCACAATGTATACCAGTATCAAAACATCACATGTACCCTATAAATATTAATATATACCTATAATAATTAAACATTTTTTTTAATTTAAAAATTAAAAAGAAAAAGAAGAGGCCGGGCGTGGTGGCTCACGCCTGTAATCCTAGCACTCTGGGAGGCCGAGGCGGGCGGATTGCTCAAGGTCAGGAGTTCGAAACCAGTCTGAGCGAGATCCCATCTCTACTATAAATAGAAAGAAATTAATTGGCCAACTAATACATATAAAAAAAAATTAGCCGGGCATGGTGGCACATGCCTGTAGTCCCAGCCACTCGGGAGGCTGAGGCAAGAGGATCGCTTGAGCCCAGGAGTTTGAGGTTGCTGTGAGCTAGGCTGATGCCAAGGCACTCACTCTAGCCTGGGCAACAAAGTGAGACTCTGTCTCAAAAAAAAAAAAAAAAAAAACATATAGAAAAAATTAGCCAGGCATGGTGGCACATGCCTGTAGTCCCAGCTACTTGGGAGGCTGAGGCAGAAGGATTGTTTGAGCCCAGGAGTTTGAGCTTGCTGTGAGCTAGGCTGACACCACGGCACTCACTCTAGCCTGGGCAACAGAGTGAGACTCTGTCTCAAAAAATAAAGAATAAAATAAAATAAATAAAAAAGAAGAGTGCTTTTTTTCTCTTTTAGAGATAGGATCTCAGTACGTCGCCCAGGCTGGAGTGCAGTGCTATTCACAGGCATGGTCATCACATACCACATCCTTGAACTCCTGGGCTTAAGCGATCCTCCTGCCTCAGCCTCCCAAGCAGCTGGGATACAGGAGTGCATCACTGTGCCCAGCTAAGAATTTATTTCTTCACTTAGACTAAGAGGTCAGACTTAGGGCCTAGATGGAAAGGAGTGTTCTTTCTTCCTTAGTACCCCAGGGAACTGAGAAAAACAAATCCAGCAGCTGCTCTAAGTCTTCTTAGTAGCACGCAGAGTATATCTCTAAGTTAACTAAATAAGTAAATAGCCTGGTTTTGGTGTGGCAGTAGAAACAAGTGAACTAGAATGGAAAATGGAAACAATTTAAAAGACAGTTCTATGTGGGAACATGAGTAAAACAGCTTTAAGCAACATAATATGCTTATCTGCTTCCTGTGTGTATAAATTCTCCCTAAGGATTTGCCTGGACTAGAGTAAACTAGTTTATATATCCTAAATGGCTGACACTAAAATGGATCTGGAGTGGGAGAAAACAAAGGACAGGATTCCAAGGACATCCCAGGAACAGACTGCGAGTCCCTCAGGGACTCTGTGTCCTCAATGAAGGTTTAGTGATGAACGAATGATCCCGCTCAGCTCCAGAACCTGCTCTTTGGGCTGCCCCTGGTCCTTCTTCCTTAGCCTTTTTCAGTTTGGTAGGTACTCCACTGCCTTGTTGATAGCAAAAAATCAATAAATGGCTATCAATTCTCTCTATCTGTAAGCGCGCCCCTTTGCAAAAGGACTTCCCGACATCAGGAGGCTGAGTCTATTTTTCCACTCTTTAAATCTGGATTTGACCATGTGACTTGCTTTGGCCAAGGGCTATTGACATACAGGATGCAAGCAGAGGCTCGAAAAGCACTTGTGCACAAGGGCTGGCCTTCTCTTGCTGCTGCTAGGAACGCTGCTACTCTTGAGAGTCCCCTGGGGGGGAAGAACAAGCACTTAGAGAGAGGACCCAGCATCCTGGCCAAGCCAGCCTCTCCAGATGAGGCCCACTCTCACAGAGGAAGCTCAGCTGACCCGTGTGGAGCAAAGGCCACCCAAAGTGCCCACCCACAGACTTGTGAGCAAATGATTGGTCGCTGCTTTTAGCAACTACATATTGGGGGTGATTTGTTGTATAGCAAAATCTAATATGATTACTAAAGAGTAGTTATTAATTATACTATTGTTCAAACAGAAAATGTTATCAGGCTTTAGCAAACATACATAATATGGGGTGAATTTGTTTTGAAGACTAAAATAAATCTAAAAAGCATCCTTTTTCCAGTCACCTATGAGTACATAAGTAGTATGAATTCCTGCCTTAAAAATCATAGGAGGACCTGCTTTATCAAGAATTTTCAGGAAAACTCTTACTACCAACATGCTTCAATCAGAGCTAATGCTAAGGTAGACAAGTTTCATTATTTTTTTACTTATGGGATAGGATGCAAGATTTAACACATAAAAATACAGGACACCAGTTAAATTTGAATTTCAGGTAAACAATGAAAATTTTTTAGCATAAGTATATGTATATCCCTTATGGAACATTTTCTAGTTTATCCACTGTAGGGTCTCCTTTCAAAGTTCCCACCTTATATGGGGTCTGTGATATGACTTTGATCTGACTTTCCACCTTCCATGAGACCTTAGGTTGCAGCTTTAGTCTAGAGAAAGCAGTAAAAGCCTTCAAGATAGTTGCTTTAGTGCATGCTTATCTCTCTAGATTTGTGTTTTCTGATCCTTTTATCTCTGCCCCACCCCCACCCTGAAGATTTCCCTTACTTTCTTGACTATTGAGCTTTGCTGAATATTAATAGTTGCTTAAGACATGAAACCCTTGCATTTTGTCATCGAATGAGACTTATGTCTTCAGTTGTGCTAGTGACTTTGTTTAAAGCCCATAATTGGAACAAAGTAAGCCTGTATGTCTTCTTTGTTCATTTGGAATGGTTTGTGCCAATGAACAGAACGAATTTTTAGGGAATATATCTAAACTCCATTCAATCAAAGTTTTGGAAAATGAAGAAAAATACAGTCACATAATTTTCTAATAATACCAGGCTTTTTCTTCTTCTTCTTCTTCTTTTTTTTTAAGGCAAGTACGAAAAAGAGGTTTATTGAAGAGAAAAAGAGAAGATTATAGAGCAATAGCAAGATGTAGGTTACAGAGAGGTCACATACACCACAGGTGATGACTGGATCCATCCACAGCAAGAGCCAAAAGGCAGGCTTCTTGTTTTAATGTGTATTATTCTACATGAAGAATCTTTTTGGCCTGGAAGTTAGTAAGTCTAAAAGCCATCTAATTTTTCAGTTGAGAAAATACACTCATGAGAAAATATAGGTGGTTTTAAGAGTGACAAGCTTATCTGCACAGCCAAAGAAACAGTCAAGAAAATAAACAGCCTACAGAATGGGAGAAAATTTTTGCATTCTACCCATCTGATAAGGGGCTGATAACTAGAATATACTTAGAACTCACGAAAATCAGCAAGTAAAAATCAAATAACCCTATTAAAAAGTGGGCAAAGGGCCGGGCGCGGTGGCTCAAGCCTGTAATCCTAGCTCTCTGGGAGGCCGAGGTGGGCGGATCGTTTGAGCTCAGGAGTTCGAGACCAGCCTGAGCAAGAGCAAGACCCCATCTCTACTATAAATAGAAAGAAATTAATTGGCCAACTAATATATATAGAAAAAATTAGCCGGGCATGGTGGCACATGCCTGTAGTCCCAGCTACTTGGGAGGCTGAGGCAGCAGGATTGCTTGAGCCCAGGAGTTTGAGGTTGCTGTGAGCTAGGCTGATGCCAGGGCACTCACTCTAGCCTGGGCAATAAAGTGAGACTGTGTCTCA
>VSMD01075954.1:0-15514 GCA_008750895.1 Mirza zaza
CCGGGCTGCTCCGGGTGTCAGGTGGGCAGGCGCCAAGCCCCCGAAGCCCACCCAGCCAGCTGCCCCACCAGCCCTGAACAAACCTACACTCCCCCCGCCGATGAGGAGCGAGCCTGCTTCCTGCCAAGGACAGACTTCTCCCGAGGCATTAATTACCATCAGCCCACACGCTATTCATCGCCGCTCGGCAGTCTCTGCGAGGGGTGGCCTGCCCAGCCTCCAACTGTGAGGACAGTCGGAACGCGGGGAGTTATTTAGAATATTTCACGGGGGTGGGTGGTGGGATGCAAAAGGCTGAAAAAAATTGTGTGTACCTGTTTTCCATCTCGTTTTCATAGCTACTTCTGTCCGCTTGCTGACCGCGTCCACCTCTGCAAAATGCATATGGATCCGAGCTCCTCCAAAGCTGCACCCCCTCATTTTTCTCCAATCTGCGAATCTTTGCTTCTGGTCCCTCTCGTCTCTCTGCAACTTTCCACGGGGAAAATGCCAGGTCCGATGCCTCCCTTTATCTCCATTCATTTTTTTTTTTTTTTGGAGCTTTTAAAAGGCGTCTAAAATTGTGGTAAAATACACGAAACATAAAATTGTACCCTCTTAATATGTTTAAGTGTGTGGTTCAGTGGCAGTAAGCACATGCACATCGTTTTGCAACCGTCACCACCACTCTGCAGAACTCTTGTCCTCTTGCAAGACAAACTCTGTCCCCACTGAACACTGACTCTCCCCCTGCTCCCAGCCTCACCCTTCTACTGCCTGTGTCCGTGAATTCGACTCCTCTGGGACGTCACGTAAGTGAAATCATACGGTATTTGTCCTTTTGCGACCGGCTTGTTGCAGTTAGCGTGCAAATGTTCCCAAGGTTCATCTATGTTACAGCAAGTGTCAGAATGTCCTTCCTTGTAAGGCTGAGTCATATTTCGTTGTCCTGATGCAGCACATTCTGTTGGTCATTCGTTCCTCAGCGGACACCGGGGGTGTTCCCACCGGCTGGCCATTGTGTGTGGCACTGCCGTGACCATGGGTGTGCAGATGTACTTGAGCCCCTGCTTTTAATTCTTCAGGGTATAGACCCAGAAGTGGAATTGCTGGATCTCATGGCAACTCTAGTTTCAATTTTTTGAGAGTCTTCCAAACTCTTTTCCATTTACATGTGCACCGTTTTACATTTCCACCAACAGTGTACAAGAATTCCGGTTTTCGCACATCCTCACCAACACTTATTATTTTCTGGCTTTTTTTTTATATGTCTATAATAGCCATCCTAATGGGTGTGAGATGATAATCTCCTTATGGCTTTGATTTGCGTCTACCTAATGAACAGTGATATCAAGCACCTTTTCATGTGCTTTTATTAGCCGTTTGAGTATCTTCTTTGGAGAAAAGCCTGTCCAAGTCCTTTCCTTTGCCCATTTTATAACAGGCTTATTTGTTTCATCATTGAGTTGTAGGCGTGCTTTATATATTCTGGGTAATAACCTCTTATCGCAAACAGGATTTGCAAATACCTTCTCCCGTGCCCTGGGTTACCTCCTCCCTCTGTTGAGTGTGCCCTTTGTTTGGTGCACAGAAGTCTTAAATTTTGATCTGGTCCAATTGATCTATTGTTTCTTCCGTCGCTGTCCCTGTTCACTTCCGCGCCCTCCCATGCGCTCCTCGTCCTGTCCTCCCCGTCGTCTGCAAGCCGGTGAGCTCAGGAGGCGCCAGGCTCCCCGGACAACACAGGCTCGGAAGTCTGGCTGCCGGGGTGAGAATCCTGGTTCAGCCCCTTTCTGGGCAACTGCTTATCTTCCTGTCGAGTTGTGTGAGTTATTTATATGTCTTGGATACAGTTCCAAGACTCAGCCATTTTTCTTGAATAAATGCTCCTACGATTGTTGCAAGCTTACGGCTAATTTGCAGAGTCCCGAAGAAATTGATTTTGGCAACTCTACAGCATTCTCGCTGCTTTTATGGAGTAGTGAATTTCCAGAGGCCCCAGCCATTTGGGATGGAGGCTTCCGGAAGGCTATTCATTCTCCGTGAATCACCTTGACGTTACATTCTGTTCGTCTGAGCTACCTGTCTACCCGTATGCAAATGACACATTTTCTTGATTAAGGCGGCTTTGTCCTAAGTCCCGAAATCAGATAGTCTGATCAAATGAAATTAAAAACACCTAGAAGAGCCAAAACAGTTTCAAAAATAAAGAACAACACTGGAGAATTTATAAGCGAATTTTGTAAGGTCGAAGATCCAAGGTCAATCACTCTCTTCAGCGGGGGGAGGAGGGGGGAGCCCTTCTGTTCCAGGTTTGCTGGTCGCTCCCATCGGGGTGGATGTAGGTTTCTATCTAATTTATTTTTCACATACGCCGAGGTCACTTTTTGTTCTTACTGTTTTAACATGGTGAATTAAATTGGTTTGTTTTTCATGTAAACCACTCTTACATTCTGGAAATAATAATCACTTGATAATAAAATATTATACTTTTATAGGAAACATGCATATTTAAAATATTACAACCCATTCAACTAACACACAACTTCATATTTAGTATAAGAAACTTGTAACTATAAGCCACAATTTTCATTTTCCACTCTTCATGTTATTGGCACGCGTCTTACTCCCTGAAATGTTGTAAACTTCACAGGACGTTTCTTACAGATTTTATTTCCTTAGGTCTTTGGTGAATACCCTGGTGTTGAATGAGGCCACTGTCCTTTGTTTGGCTGGTCAGAACCCAAACACCTTCCAGCCCCGTTCGAGCTCTGGGAATTGTTAATTTTACAGCCACACAGCAGTCATCTTTCACCAATTTTACAAAGTTCCACGTTACACACATGCAGCTTCCTATCCAGGCAAATCTACAAGGCCGGGGGGGGGGGGGGGGTCCTGTGAAAATCTCTGGAGATCTTTCTCTGCAAAGCTTCCTCCTTGCCACACTGCAAATTCCAGACGAATCAAGAAGCAGATGAAACTCAACAGTAACTCAGATAATTACGGGTTGACTTTTAAAGAGGTAATGAAGGCTGCAAGAGGCCATAAGCGTGTGGCACTAATGCTTTTCACTGGTGTCCTCATTAAAGCAAGGAGATCCGGATGCAGAGGGAAGGTCGTGTGAGAGAGGACTCAGGGGAAAGCACCCTGCCGGCACATCTGTGCTGGACGTCCAGCCTCTGCTGCTCACCGTGCCCGGTCTGTGGCGTTTTATTACAGCAGCAGGGAAACGCAACGTGTCCGGTGTTAGGTGGCGATGCGTTTGGAGAACATGGACTCCTCCTCACCCCTAGAAAGTGATCTTCAGCCTTGTCTGGGAGCTGGACAGAGGGCCTTTCCTGCACGTGTAGACACGAAGAAAAGAGGGGAGAATGGCTGTGTTCTGGGTAGCGTCGTGGTGTAGCTGAGTGAGCCCACGACACAGACGTCATTTTGTGAGCAAGAGAGACCAGACCCGAGGGTGGCGCTGGGCTGTAAGAGTGCCAGAGAGGACACGTGGCAGCTTGAGTCCTCAAAAGTGCCACGTAGGTATGCCAAGGCCCCCTACGTCCAAAAGTCTTGCTCTGGATGACAATAAACCCCTGCGGTGCAAGAGGGGTGTGCTATGTGAGCCACACTCCGGTACTTGCATCTGAAGCATGCAACCGAATACGCAAATTTGACATGGCCAAGACAGCGTTCGTTGTGCACTCAGTGTAAAATTTATGTGTAGCAGCGTGATTTTTCCATGCCATCGAGCATCTTTTATCAACATGATTTTTCACGTCCACACGAGATCCGAGTACGAGTCTTCCTATTCTAGCGTCGACTCTCTGGGGCTTCTCGACGTGGCTGATGTGCAGGTACCGGACGGCAACCTCCGCGTGGGAGCCCTTGTCTCCACGCAGGTTACCGGAGGCCGAGCGGAGAAACCTCTGCCACCCCGGTCCACGTGGCGAAGTCTGCTGTGTCCGAGCGCACTCAGTTTACCTCACGGAGCGCCGTCATCCCAGAAGCCCTTCCGCCCTGCTTGGCAAGGAGCGGTACCTTTCTCTCATTCCAAGGTGCAAGTGCTGGATTCTTACTGGGGATGAATCGTTTTTCTGAAAGACGTCTGTTAGCTGGACGTCCACGCGCGCGGCTCCTCCGGTGAACCGCTGGGCGACGCCCCTGCTCGCTCTTCCCCCTGCGACCCCTGCGGAGAAGGTCACCGCACCCCTTCTCTTCGCATCTCCGCCCTCCGATGCCCCGTTCAGATGTGGTCCCTGCGAACAGCACGTTATTACCTCTGTGACATTCCTGGTCCCACACCTTTCCGCGCTCACTCCCGCAGCCCGCTGTGTGTGTGTTATGCCGCTGCGGTTATTTTATGTGACTTTGTTGATGGCGAGAAATCTTATCTTACCTGTTCTAATCTTATCTGTTTGTGCATCGCAGGCCCCCGGTGAGAGCTTCCTGGGTGAAGGAATGAATGAAGGAGTGAAGGAATGAATGCCGCTGCTCGGACGACTCTGAGGCTCCCGCCTCCTTCCTCCTGGGCCTGCCGCGGGGTCCCAGGTGGGGACAGTTGGTTCTTCACCCAAGGAGGAGCTGGGGGAGCCGCCAATGCTCTTTAGCAGCAAATTTGAAGGAAACTGGAGCCTTTGGCAAGGACTGGGGCAGAAATGTGGGGAAATAAACGGCGTCTCTGAGCGCGGTGCTCGGGCAGAAAGCTGACGCTGGCCGCCTGTCAAGTTCACAGAGCGGGCATCCTGGGCGTTGGGTGCCATCAGCACTCACAGGTGGCCGCAGGTGGGCGCGGTCAGAAGAGGGGCTCGGACACGCAGGTGCGACTTCCCTTGTGCCCCCAAACCGCGTCTCCCCCGGGCTGCCTCACGCCGGGGCTTCGAGGAAGATGGTGCAGCCCGGGGCTGAGCGTGCCATTGAAAAGAAGGGGTGCGCGCACGCCATGGGGCTCCGAGCCCCCAAAGCTCCAGCTTAGGTAGGTCCAGCGGGGGCTTCTCTCCCCTCCCCCAGGGCACCCTGGAGTAGCCCCCACGCCCCATGCTCACGGCTCGGAGGTGTCCTGACTTTATGCCATTTTTCAATGGGAAACGTACATTTGCTCTTTCTTTTCCCTTCTTTCTTTAGATGATGGAAAAGCAAGACGAATGTGGCATTTTTCTTGATTCTGACAAGTATTCTTAAATGTCGGCTGTGCGAGAAGAGGCTCATGAGATGACGTGACAGGGTGCAAGGTCCACGCGAGTTCTGCTCGTTCAGACGGAGCCATGTCCGAGTTCTCCTTCGGCACAGAACGGCTAAAAGAAAGCTGTTTTAAACTGCCGGGTCGTCTTATTTTCAAGAGTAATCGAGATCCTGAAATGACGAGATGGACTATCTTTGGAAAACGGGCACAGAAATGAACTTTCCTGTCACTCAGTAATGGGAAGCCGGTGTCCGCTTCCGTTTCGGATTTTTATTTAATTTAATTCCGCCAATCCTGTTGTCAGGCTCAGCGCTGTCCAAGCGCACCGCTTTCTCTCTCTAGCGCTGATTAGAACAACACCCGCTGTGAGAGCCACGTCAAATCGCGTGGCTGCGTTTCCGGTGAGATGGTGAGATCCGACAGTCCATTCGGAAGGAGAAATCAGGGTGCGTCTGTGCGGGACTGTGGTCTGTTCTTTCCCCGGAAGCGCGGTTTGCCCAGGAAGGCGCCGCACCTGTTCCGGGAAAGGAAGTGCTCCGCGCTCCCGGGTCTGAGTGACCTCGCTAGGTAACAAGGTCGGTGAGGCCTTTTCGCCCCAGGTGTGAAGACTTCGCGGAAACCAGAGCATTCTCTTGCTTCTGCTGAGAGAAAATCACAGCATACGGGGAAGCTAAAGGGCGATTCTCGGGGGCTGGCGGTAAAGCCACTTGGGGATAATTCCGTGTGCTTGCTGAGCCCCTGACATGTGCCCGGCACTGTCTGACGCCCTGTGCGTGTCAGTCGTCTCACGCAAACCCTCGGCAGCCTCAGAGATGGCGCTGACGCTTTGCCTACAAGGACACGGAAGCACAGTGCGGGCGACACGCCCAGAGTCCCGGCTCGTGCGGGGAAAGGCAGGACGTGGAGGCGGCAGTTTACCTGGGGACTCACGGCTGTTGCTTTGTCAAGCCGGCTCCTCTCCAGAGCCCGGCTGTCTGTCCTGCAGCCGGGGACGCTGAGTCAGGACACGTTGGTGTAAGAGGTGGCTGGGACGACAGAATGGCCGCTCGGGGGTGGAGCCCGTCCTCCTCTGCCACCCGCCGCCAGACACGCGTGTGGCCGCTGGGTGCAAGGTTCTTTATTGTCCAAGGGCCAACTGCAGCTGTCCTTGCTGGCAGGAAATACTTTCTTGGTAGAAGCTCTGTTTCGGAAGGCATTGCCTGTCCCCGAGGTGGGGATCTAGCCTTGTTGGGGTGCGGCGGGGCGGGGCGTGGGGCCGGGGAAGGCTGCCTTTAAGGTGCATGCTCCTGAGCTCAAGGGTGTCATAGAGGAGCCCCAGCCTGGGGGGAGGCACACACCAGACGAGGGGATGGTGCAAGGCTCTCCCCCTGGGGTGCTTGCAGGGCAGGGGAGCGGCTGGGGCCGTGCCAAGGAGAGCTGCGTTTCCAGCCGGGCAGGGCCCTCCGGTGAGGCCCCGTGGTAGCTCCAGACTGGAGTCACTGACCTGCGACATGTGCAGCTCTCCCCACGCTAGAGCCCAGAATCCCGGGGTCCTGTGCTGATACCGACTCGGCCGGCCTTCCCGCCCTTCCCGTCCAGACTCTGCTTCCCCTCCCAGAACCTGGCACCAGAGAAGCTGGAAACGGAGCTGCCCACGGCAGACGCTGTGCATCGCAAGCACCCTATCACCCAGGACACAGTTATTACTAACAGTTATTAATAACACGCACCCAATCTCAATGCCCTCCTCTGTCCTGTCCCCCATCCTGCCCCGTCTTCTACGCGGGAAGGCTTCTGAGACGTCCTTTCTGTCGCTGTTTCGACCAACTGGGGCCCTGCTTCTGTGACAGAGACGTAGTGTGGAGAGTGAGCCACAGGGCGCTGTGGCTTTTTCAGGTTACCTGGGGCCGTGGGGGTTCCATACCTGTGTCAGGACCGGGGGCATGGCCCCAGCCCCACCAGGAATTACAGCCCTTTCCGGGAACCTGAGCCTCGGGTGTAGGTACCTTCTCACCTCATTTTCAGACATGGAAAAGTGCCATGAAGGACAAGGCTGACGAGAACCTGAGCTGTGACGGTCTCCAAGCAGTGACAGCGGAGTCCGGGTGTCGGTGATGCCAGTGCAGTGTGGCCCTTCACAGGTGCCGTCACTGCCACGTGACAGCGACAGGCTGCATGTGCGATGGCCGCCCAGGGGCCTCAGCACCCTGTTGTTGTTGTGCCTTGTCGACGTTTAGGTGCGTTTAGACGCACTTGCTCAGCTGCCAACGGCGCCGGGCGCGGTCTCGTGTGCTGTGCCAGTGTAGCCGGGAGCAAGAGGCTGTGCCCCATGGCCTGGGTGTGCAGTCGGTGCCCTCTGGTCTGCGTAGGAACAGTCTGCGGCGTTCACACAATGACGAGATCGCCCGAGGACGTGTTTCTGGGAGCGTGCCCCGCCGTTTCGCGAGGCGTGATGGCTTAGCTTCCTCGCTGTCTGGGCAGAACCACGAGGCAGGTGTCCCCACCTCGCGCCCCCCTTTATAGCCGAGCCACAGAGGCGTTGAGTACTTTGCAGAGAGGCACGCAGCATGTTGGGGGAGAGCGGGGTTTAAAGCCTGCTTGGGGTCTGTTCACTCTGCACGATCCGGCCGCAAACGCCCCGTGCAAACCTCGAGAAGCAAACGCTGTGGATCTCGGGACGGTGCGGAAGGGGCGGCAAAGGCACACGGCGCTCTGGGAGCTGCCGCTCGAGCACGTCAGAAATCGCTCCTGCACACAGCTTTGCACACGGAGGCAGGTGCAGTACAGCTTCGGTGGAGACCAACTTTCTCAGTAAATGGAAACCTTGCGTAAGAGAGGGGGAGTCCACTGTCAGACAAGGATGGTCACCCAAAGCCACTTCCCGTCACATCGGTGGAGCCTCCCCTGAGGGGGTAGTTGTCACTTGGGACACTCGCCATCGGGAGCTGGGGACAGTGTGGAGGCCGGTGCGGGGCCAGGACACACCTGGATGAGAGTCAGAGGGTGCCCTTGGTAGGACCTGGGGCAGAGGAACCCCCGCTCTGGGGGAGTGCTGGGGTCCTGGCAAAGCCCTGCACATGGTGTTCCCCTTGGGGCCACCTGCTGGGGCCAGAGCCAGGGACGCCCAGGAGCATGGGCAGGGCTGGGTGGGGCTGGGGTGGTGCTGGGGTGGGCAGCACACCTCCTCTCCAGAAAGAGCCTGGTCACCCAAGTCCCCAGTCCCCGCCTCTTCCCCGGGGCCAGCCCTGTCCTCGCCTGACGGAGCCTCAAACAAGCCCCTGAGCAACCTCTGCTTATCTGGACCAACAGGGGAGGCAGCTCAGCTCATCTTCGTGTCCGATCACCGTGAGTCTAGAAACACCATTGACATCATCGGCATTTATCTACTCCTGAAAATAAAGGAAAACAAATGAGGTAGCCTCCTCCGGCGGATGATGTTGTTATTTTGGTTTGGTGTTTTTGAAACAAGGCTGACAGCTAGCAAGTGTCTGGTTTCTGCAACTGGGCCAGGCTTGGCTGGTTTTGGGTGGATCCATCATGCCTTGGAAGGCGGGACCATCCATGTCTCTCCCGCCCTGGTGCATCTTCAGCACCTTGGACAGCACCCAGCGCGTCCCAGGTGTGGGATGAATTCCAGTTCGTGAAGGAATCTAGATTCAGACCTTTAAGTGCGGGATGAGGTTTCCTTTCATGGTAACCCAGTTCTGTGTCGTCCTGAAATCCTGGCCAGTATCCCCCATTTGCCTTTTTACCATTTAATGACACGAAAATCAAAGGAATCCGTAGCGCTAGAGATCATTCTCTGCTCTTCCTCTCCGGTGCTTGGCAGAAGGTAATGACTGTGTTCACCACATCAATTTGGGGCTTCAAATCACAGGGCAACCCACGGAGCACCTAGTTTATAATTTAGAATCCTTTCACCTAACATTTGGACTTATTTTTATGGCAGGGAATATCTGAAGAGAATTCTCATTTTCCGAGTTTAAAAAGAAATTTGGGGTTACTTTCAATGTCACCTTATTAAAATAGAAGCTGAAAATGCTTTGAAGCAATGCCAAACGCAGTGAATTTCACATTTATTGCAGCTTTTTTTCCTAGCGTGAGCCAATAACAACTTTTCTCTCCTTTGCCGGCTAGTAGGATAATAGTCCTCCTTCCAAATTGGTTTATCTCAGTCCGCAGGAGTTTATAGCTCAGTGTCAGGTGAAGAAACCCTTCACTTGGATGTGTTTCAGCACAGAATTGACAATGACAGCCCACGGAGAAATGGTCACCAACGCACACCAACTGACCTAACACGCGTCCTTCCCCTCCAGCTCAGAAACCTCTGCTGCAACGAGGAGGGGGACATGGTGGCAGGGAGGTGGGCTCCATCTGCAGTTCAAAGGCTTCATGTCCACCCTGTGCTCAGGCTGCCACAGGAGGCACATTGCTACAGCTCCCTTCTCCCTCTCTCAAGTAAGTGAGCCCTGGGACCGTGGGCAAGTAGCTCCTTCTTCTCTATAGGTTTCAGTGTTCTCCTCCTGCCCAGCAATTATCTCAAAATGTGCCGTGCCCTTTGGCCTCGCTGTTTGGAAATCCCTGTCCTCTCTGAGCTGCTCTCTGTGCCTCCTGCTAACGCCAAGGTTCTGGTGAGCGGGGACCTGCTAACGGCCAAGGGAGGGGAGACAGAGCACAACGGGTCCCAGGAAGACGCGTCAACCAAATCCCCAAAACTGCAGAATGACCCCGCAACTGGCCGGTGTTAAAACTGCCGGCACCGTTGCAAATTCAAACCAAGAGTGGGTTAGAGCACCACACGGGGTTCACGTTTCTTCTGTAGGGATGGTTTCCAAAAACATGCACGTTCAGCTGAAATGCATCAGCAAAAATGCTGCCCTCTGGGTTTTCATTTCCGTACTCACGGAAGGGGCTGTCTCCGCTGCCTGACTTGGTCCCCCACACACCCACCTGGTGCTGCCCGCAAGGACTGCGGCACCGTCACCAAGCCCCACACGGGCCTCGGCTCTCCTGGCACCGCCCTTGCTGTCCGCCCGATGCCAGGTCCAGAGCATATGCTGGTGGCAGAGGATGCTACCGTCACTCACGTGCCTCAGAGAGACCACAGCTGCTCGCGCCTCGATCAGGGGCTACGCTGGAGTTACCCCAAATCACACATGCAGCATCTCATAATCGAGGTTCCCCGTGTAGTCCTGGTGCCTCCTGAGACCATCTGGGTCTTTCCAGGTCCTGGTCCCCACACAACTATCTTGGGCTCAGGACACGCAATATCTTTCATTCTGTAAAGTGCTCTTGAGTCAACAGAAGCTACTCCCTTTATTAACTATGTGTCAGTCATTTGAAAATCAGTCACCGCTCTCATCGTTCCTCTGTCGTTTGCACAGATAGACACTGATGCCTCCCTCCTGGCTCACTCGGGTAAGCCCTGGCTGTTAGCAGGTGCCGTGTTCGCTGGAGAAATATGAGGGCATATCCCAGCAAAAGGATCTGACAAACCGTTAGTTACTGCACAAAGATAGGAGGGGACAGGTGCAGAAATGTGCTCACACGATACTGTATTTTAGCAACAGGAAAACAAACAGTAAAGATGGCATTTCCTACAGTAGCCTTAAAAATCAATTACTGCAGATTTTCTGTGGAGACATGCGTCTACTCAGCATAACTGTTTTCTTCCCACGTGAGCAAGGAATATTCTGCTGATTCTCTGACACTGAGCCTCACAGCTGCACGTGCCCCCCAGCTCGGAGGGACAGGCAGCTCGTTTGCCCCCCAGAAAGGGATGGGGAGGTGGGCTGTCTCCTCCCTCTTGTACCTAGAGGCTGACATTACAGACACAGCCTTCCTAACTTGGTGTATCGCTTTGTTTCAACAGCATAAAACGTCCAACTGCTCAGCACGCAACCGAGAGGGAGAAGACAGGGCAGGCGCCCTGGAGAATGCGCTTCGCTGGCTCGATTCCCATCTTTGGGGCTCCTTCCTTTCCTCATCATCAACAATTTGTGACTGCAAGAGAAGAACAAGGAACGCTACCTGCAGAACAGAGACTGCCAGCAACGCAGCCTGTCATCCTGCGTCCTGCGCCCTGGCCACGTAAAAGGTCCACCTCTCCCCCACGGTGAGGCGGCGAGCGTGTGGCAGACATCCCCGGGGGCCACGAGGGGATCCCTCCACCTGCCTGTGTTCTCTCCCGCAGAAGGCACCACCTGGTGCCGCCTGATAGGGCTGTTTGCCTCGGTTTCCGTTAGAAAATGTCAAACGAATAGAACGAGAAGACAGCTGCCCTGGAGCACGATCCCGGGCACCTGCTTGGCGGTTGGCCACCTCCTCGCTGAACGGACTAGGGAGCGTGGCGCGGCCGCGGCAGGCGGGAGGCCGTGGCTTCCCAGCCGGAACGGTGAGACTTGCCACTCTCCCGGCGGTTTGTCACGTCCCCGCAGTTCCACTTCTTGAAGGCAGTTGATTATCTCTTCACACGGTCTGCACGCCGGCTCGGTTTTCCTTTGAAGTTGAGAAGGAAGCGCACTTGGCAGAATGGCCCAGAGCAGATAACATCCCTTCCGCTGAGTAGCGGTTGCAGTGTCAGTGCTCAGAGACTCGTCAGCACAGCACCGCGGCAAGAGCAGCGCGGCGGCATCCGCGTGAGAACAGTCCACGGCTGTACCCGGCTCCTCTGCAGGTAACCCCGGAAGCGATTTCTGGTTCACCCACCACAAGGGTCTTTGCGGCACTTCCGCTGCCACAGTCCCTGGGTGTCGGCGGCTCCCTCCACCGAGCTCTGAGTCTGAAGGCGTGTGTGCATTCATGCATGTGTGTCTGTGCGTGCGTCTGTGCATGCGTGCGCGTCTGTGTGCACGTGTGTGTGCACGTGTTCCAAAGGGGGAGGTTGTGGGAAGACAGCCCAGGCACACCGCCGACCAGAGCGAGAAGCCCAAGCCCCCCTATGCCAAGGGCTAGGTTGTTGCCAGGCGGTTTTGCATGCCGGCGCAGAGCGACCCCCGGTGAACGGCTGCAGGGGAACACGTGAGTGGACACGCGGGTGGGGGAGCGGCTGGTAGACCAGAGCGAGGTCTCCGCTCGCTGAAGACCAAATGACTGACCCCTCACGTCAGCTCGGCAGGCAGGGGAGAGCCCCCCACACCTCCTGCCCCGCAACCCGGCACCTGGGATGAGGACGGTCGCTCACGTCACCCTCAGGAGCCGACGTCAGCATCCGTCATGTCTGCGATGACTTGTCTGTGAAATTCCCGCTACCGGCCCGTGTCTCGCGCTGCTGGAGAGAACGCACCACGCAGAACTGTCCGTGCACAGTAAGAGACGCTGAAAGATTAAAACAGAATCGGCAGTATGACGTGTGTCCCGTTTAAAAACAAACCCGACTTACTAATGAAATGCTCCAATCCACAAAACGATAGATGAGTGAGTGGCCATGTGCGTTACCCAATTTCTCTTCTCTTTGTAAAGCCGTCATTCTCTCATTTGCTCCACAGACATTTCAGGGCGCTTGCGGAGGCTCTAACTATAGTTAGGACTGACTGAGTGTCCACCCGTACGGAGCCCGGGCTAGAGGGGAGGGGACACGCAGACGATGGGTCGTAATGTCGCGAGACGAGGCTGTGCCCACGTAGCCGTGGGAGCCCGAGGACGAGGGTGGGAGCGCGGCGTGGCGGGTCGGGGAGAGCAGAGCTCCACGTGGCTGGGCAGATGCTTAAGCTCTGACTCGGAAGAGGCAGATCTGTAGTGTGCACAGCGGGCGTGGCTGTCGGCACCGTGCGGCCGCGCTGCAGTAACAAAAATCCCCCAAAGCTCAGCGATTGGAAACACAAAGCTCAAGTTCCCACTCCTGAAAACGCGCCCTGGGCTGGGAGCTCTCTGGCAGCCTGCAGTGAGCCGGGAGCCGAGGAGAGAGGCCGGGCCGTTGGAACCTGCACGGGACAGACACCCTCTTCAGTCCGCTGGAGGGTTAGACGCGTTGGCCTGGTGGCGGCACGTTTCAATTTTGCCCTCAGCCAGCTGGACTGAACGAGCCGTGTGGCTCCACCTGACTGCGGGCGTTTGAGGCAGAGGGATCCTCCTGCGCGGGGAGGAGGCAGGCCTGAGCGTGGCGAACAGAGGCACGCTGACCGCAGCGGGGTGGCCCTGCCACCGGGGCGCAAGGCGCAGACCCACACACAGGACAGCCCTGGGAGTGCCGGCGGGGGAGGCTGCCCAGGGAGGCTGTGGAGGGGACAGAGGTGTTTATGAGGCTGAAGGGGACCCAGAATTTTCCAGGGGCTCCCGCCTGCCACGCCAAAGACCGCCTTCCCCAGAGTCGGTGCAGAGTGACCGGGACGCCCCACCGTGCCCGGCGAGAGGCAGCCAGGGCTCAGCCTCTGGTGACCGGAGGAACCCTGCTAAAATTAACGTGAGCGACCTGCAGTTGAGAGGGAAACAGGCTAATTCTATACAGAAAATGTTCCTGCTTCTTCCATCAGCATGTAATTTTACCTGTTCCATAATAATATTTGGACAAGAAGGGGTTCATGGAGTCTTGGTTCAACTTCACAAAAGTCCCTGTAGCTGAGAAAGGGAACGTTTAGAGAAAGGCCTTCTCCCAAGTGGCCACCGCGCTTTAAGAGATTTCGGAGACCACTGGTTTCCCACAATCACACCTCCGTGCGTTTGCTGGGAGCCCCGCCTGGCTCTGAACCCAGACACCTGCAGCCAGGGGATCCCTGGGGGGCCGGGACTCGGGCCAAGGCCAGATCCTGTTAGTTCTCTCGTCCCCACCTCCCAGGGAGGGGCCGTCCTGCCCCGAGGGCCCCAGCCAGCCCTGGGGAGCCCACTGGGGAAGGTGGCAGCGGCCCTGGGGGCGGGGACGGGAGAACAACTGACAGATCAGCCCCGGAGCAGCAGGAGGAGAATGTTCATGGCCACGTTTGCTCTCAATTAATTTTTCACCGAATGAACCGAGTCTCATTAGAACTGAGGGTTTAATTGATGCAAATCTGTCCTGGGCACCACGTCAAGCACTTGGACGGATTCTGTGGCTTACGCCTCGGTCTTTCGGGGAAGACAGGCTCACTCGTGTGTTCACTGACTCAAAATATTGTCTGAGCACCAGGAACTGCTGTTCCAGGGAGGAAGGCACGGCAGAACATTCCGCACTCCGACTGCCCGCCTCAGCCTCGCCTGGTGGGCCTACCCGGACCCAGGTGACGGCCGTTTCCCAGCCGGCTCAGCCCCTGCCTCCCTCCCCTCCCCTCCTCTTGGGCACCCCTGTGATTTTTAAAGATTCCTCTCTTTTCCAGCCGACCTTGAGGCTCTCCTGGTGATGTCCCGTGGCCTCCCCAGCTGAGCTGCCCTTCCATGTTTCTCAGACTCATCCACTCTCTGCCGTCTCTCTCCTCCGGTCATATTCCCCGAGCAGCCTCCCCTGAATTGGTGCCACCCCGAAACGGTGCCACCCCGACCTGCCCGGCCCCAGCTCCAGCTCCACCGAGGTCCAGCTGCCCAGCCGCCGCCTGCAGCCCAGTATGCCCAGGGCCGCCCAGACTCTACACGCTGTGGCCCTGCCTCCAGCTGGCAGTGTGACCTGGGCCAGGTTTCTCAGCCCCTCAGGGGCCCAGACTCCCCTCTATCCTGAGCACCTGGTGTCCCGCCCTAGTGCCCGCCCGGGACACGGGATTATCAGAAGGGCACCTGTGAACATCCAAGATTCCTTTGGTTTCTCTGTTATCAGCATGGTGTGCAGGGTCAGTTAGTCATTTAGTCACTTAACTGAGCGCTGTTAGGTGCCAGGGGCCGTGCCTCGTCTGGGCCCGTGGAGCTGCGTCAGGTGTGACCCGGCCCCTGAGAACTCCCCGCGGGAACACGCTCCCACCATGAGGCCAAGTCTCGCTTTTCCCTGGCCCTGGGCCCATGATCAGGGCTGTTTTCTTCACTCCCTGGCCTGGTCCTCCTTCACGCTGGTGGCTGATGGCGCCAGGTCTTCCTCCTGTGGTTCCAAGGCTGAAGACAGGGAACGGCACGCAGCCACAGAACAAGGCTCTAACGCGTCCCAGCTGTCCTCCCCTCCTCGGATAGTGGGCCTGGTGCTCCACAGTCGGCCGCCAGCCTGTCCTGCACCTTCCCAGGCGACAGCCGGCGTCGGGCCGTGGCTGCCGCCACTGCCACCCAGCTTCCCGGGGCTTTTCCGTCTGCGCCCCGGAGACGTGGGAAGAGAAATATTTCCCTCTCAACGTTGAACCCGACTTCCAGATCGGGCTGCTGCGTGGCGGCGCCCCATCCTCAAGCTGCCCGGCGCTTCCCGGGCTGCTTCTCTGACGTGTGCGTCGAACTCTCGCTTCCGCCGCAGCTGTTTGTCCTTGAGGCTCACCGAGCGGGCGCTGCGGGAAACTCGGTTCTGCAGGA
>VSMD01075960.1:0-14341 GCA_008750895.1 Mirza zaza
GGCTCTAGCTCCTGGACACCCAGTCTGGACTTACCTCCCAGGCAGACACCGTGAGGGGGGGGAGTTGGGGTAACAGCCATTCAGAACAGGCTCAGGGCACATCCTGGAAAAAGCCCACGCTGGAGTGTGAGGTAGAATACAGGTGACCATGTGACTGGGGCTTCTGTAGAGTGGGGTAGGGGTGCCTTTTTTGTTTTGCTTTGCAGTGGTGTGGGTGAGGTCCTCCTGCTTGGTGGTGCCTGGGGAGGCCTGGCAGTATCCCTGTGACAGCACTGGGATCTGCTCCAGGATGGCCTGGCCGAGGGGTGGTGGCCTTCCCCAGGGTGTGCTGGGCACCCAGAGGGACAGCCAGCCTGGCACCCGCCCTGCCGGCCCCAGCCCGCGTCAGTGTAGTGATATGGAATGTTAGGTACAGGGATACATCCTTCTGATCAGACAGACACAGACTGGCAATCTGTACAAACACAAAAGAATCCATTTTCAGAAAAATAAATTACTAAGGGGAGAGGAAGAAAGGGTCCACTTTGTTTTTCTCAATAAATATGCAATTATGCTCACCTAAGACTTGAAAGGTAATTATCTGGGAGTGGGATTCTAACATCAGGGTCCACAAAGGTGATTCTAAATAGAGCTGCAGCCCTGGCGCCTTGTCAGGGGAGCCCCACTCTTCCAGAGCTGCCCCCATTGGCCTCTTCCAAGCAGGTCAGAGCACCCGTGTGGTGAGATTCCAAAAAAAAAGTGTTCTTGTGCCCAAAGTCTCAGGTGCTTGGAGTGTGGCTAGAAACAGCTCTTTTGGATCTCCCACCTCTTTCAAAAAACAAAATGTACCAACTGGTGAGGCAGGAAGCCAGGTCCGGGCTGGGACAGCCTCCTTCCCTAGGGCAGTGCACTCCAGGTGCCGGTGGGGTCAGTTCTGCTGTAAGATGAGGTTTTCCAGTTCATCTGCTGAGCGCAGCAGGAAGGCCGCAGACTCCCGGTAGCCGGCGATGAGCTGCCGCACGGCGCTGATCTCCGTGGGGCTGAGCTGGGCGCTGGGCATGGTCCTGCTGGTGCTGTTGCTGGAGGGGGTGGGCGTGGGGGTGGTGGAGGTGGTCGAGGCCCCGCCTTTCATGCTGAGGTCCGTGGGCCCTGTGGAGAGGGAAACAGTAAGGGAAGGAGCAGACACCCTGCCCAGCATCTGGGAGGTGAGGTGTCCTTTATGTGGTCATCACCCTGAGTCTTGGTGCCTACTGCCAGTCAGGCTGGAGTCTGTGGCCCTGGGCTGTCTACCTAGTGCCTAGAATGGGGCCTGCCTGCGACAGGGTTAAGTCTCAGGGTGATCCTGCAAAGAAGGGGGTCTCCTTGGCACCACGTGACAGGTGCAAGCTGCTGCTGAGAGGCTTGCCCAGGGTTACACGGTGAAGGCGTGCATGGCGGGTCTGTCAGGGGAGGGTGCCGTGTGGCAAGTGCATAGGCCCTGGCATCAGGCAGGACGGCCTCCTACCGTAGCTCCCTGGCACAGCTTGTACCCTGTGCTTTCTGAGGACCCCTGACACACACAGCCCAGGCTCTGGCCCCAGGCAAGGAAGCAGAGGCCTTGGAGGCAAAGGAACTTCTGCCTCTCCGCAGTGTGGTAAGAGGAGCCTGGGGACGGGAAATAACAGTTCTGTAAAGGAACTGTGGGGACAAGCACTGCAAGAAAGTCTGTGTGCTTAGTATGTGCCATCCTCCCCACTCAGGCCGGGAGGGAAGATGCTGTGCAGGTGTCCATGGTGCAGCCACAAAAGACCAGTGACAGGAACACCTGCATGTGCACAGAAGGAAGGCGCGTCTGTCCAGCTGGAGAGAAGCCAGAGAGGCCAGCTTGCCCGCGTGGCTGGGGAAGGAGGCCCCGGCCAAGCCATGACGCACTCCCACCAGAGAGGTGGAGGTGGGGCTGGGGTTAAGCTCTTTCTGCTGGGCCTCAGGACCTGGAGTGCCCCTTCTTTTGAGGATTTCTTTTGTACCTGAGTGGGGTGGAAATAGGACCTCAGACAGGCTGTCTGGGGAAATTGCCTGCCCTTTGCCCTCAGATGGTGGCAGAAGAGGGTACTCCTCTTCTGGAACACAGTAGGGGTGTGTGTTGTAGGGGAGGGGCATCAGGCCCTAGTTGCATTTCGGCCTTTCCCAAGAAGCTCTGTGGGGCGAGCTGCTGGCTTTGGAGTCAAGTGTGGATTCAAACCCCACTCTGCTACTTCACTGGCAAATTCTTCAACCCCTCTGAGCCTCAGAGCCCTCACCTGTGAACTGAGACGGCTCTTGTGAACAGGAGCCAGGGCACCGGTGAGCAGGCTGCTCAAGCCACGGGAGGCCTGTCTACCCAGTCCAGCCCACCGGGAAAGGGCTTCTAAACTCCTGGAGTTGGAAGAGCATTCTTATGAGGTGTCCAGCAAGAAACAGCCAGAGAAGAGAGGATCTGGGGTGTGAGAGCAAAGGCTCCCTCAGGAGGTCAGCCCCGTTTCCCACCCCACAGCTATAGCCCGAGCTTAGCTCGCACGGGGTGCAGGGCTGCTCTGGGGGACCTGCCATCTCCTCACTACCCTGTAGGTTCTGATGGCCACGTGTGCTCAGTTCTTATGCTGCTATAAAGAGAGATGGACAAGTGCATGCTTGTCACTGGAGACATCTAGACCAGAAGTAACATCTTGGGATAAATTGTGGAAACCTGACTGCTGTGAAAAAGCAGCTGGTGCAGCCTCCAAATGGGGAAGGAAGTTGGAGTCTAAGATGGGACAGTTTGTCACATGCGGTTATTTCCTCTCTGAGCAGAGAACATGGACATCAAGAAGGAGGTCCTAGAAACTGGTTTGCTAAAGAATGTCCTTGGAATTGAGAGTTAAAGGAACTGTTAAGTCTGTTAAAATTAAACACAGGAGGAAGGAGTTGGGGCCTATTGGAACCGGCAGCCAAGCAGGGGACCGACTCCCAAGTTGGTGGCCAAATGGGCAACCGGGCCAGGCACACCTGTCAGGTACTGCAGCGGCTGGACCCAGAGGGATGGGAGGAGAGGGTGTGGTTCCCTCTGGGGTGGCTCTAGTCCCCTTCAGACAATGCTTGGGGGGTGGCTGGAGCCTCCTGCCACGGTCAGTGTTTGCAGCCGCTGGCAGTAGTGCTGGGTGTCCTCTTTCCTCCTTCCATTCCCAAATCCTGTTCGTGCCGCCTGTGCTCAGAGCCTGCCTTCTTCTCCCCTGGGATGTAGCTAAAGCCTGGAAAGGAGAAGGTCCCTGTTTCCTACAGTCAACCTGACCTGGAGACATCCCCACACAGGCTCTGGTTACAGCTGGGTGCTTGGGTTGCCAGGTGCGTGCCGGATGGCTGGTGGAGGGGCAGGCGTAGGCAGGAGTTGCCCAGTACCCAGGCAAGACAGGCAGAGCCTGATTCCATCTAAGCTGATTTGCATCTCCAGATGACAACATAATGAGCAAAGTGAGGAGCTCTGAGCCATTAATACGGCTGCCCAACCGAGGTACCAAACTGACTGAACAATCACTTAAAAGGCCACTCCTGGGGAGGGCAGAGGGCCTGGGAAGCCCTACAACCACGTGGCTGCCAGTCATTTTCCTCCAACTGCTGGGCTCAAACCCAGATTCAAACGATGTTCTTCAAATGAGGTACCAAGGAAGTAAATGACCAGATCTCTGCCTCAGTGACCACCCACAAGGAACCAGGGTGTCTACAGATGGGAACCTGAGGCCCCGGGTGCACAGGACGGGGCATGCAGCAGGCCTAGCACCCCACCAGAGAGCCCCTCCCGAGATAGGACACACTGGGTGGCATCAGGGAGAGGCTTGTCACCATCGTCTACTGCCTGGGAGGGATCAGGCACTAGAGGTCACCCCTACCTCTCCTGCTGGATGCCAGACTGCCCACGTGTAGGGGGCAGGGCTGGCGGCTCTTCTTCCTGGAAGGAAAGCAGCCCCTGTGGGACGGCCACTCCACCTCTCGCTGTGCTGGCCACTCTGGCCCTAGCTTCAGGGATTAGGGCCAGGCAGCCTCTTATTTTAGGTTAAGAGGCATTAGGAAGGGATGAGGAGTTAAGCCCAGGCAGGAATCTTCCAGGGACCTGCACATACTTTCTGGTTCTGTGGGGGGTGTGGTGAGTGTGGGGCAGGGGCTGGCTCCAGGGTGGGGGCGGCCTAGGCTTCCTGCTAGGGGTGGGACTAGCCCCCCCCCCTGCTGCCCTTATGGCAAGGATAAGGGCTGGAGGAATTCTCAGGCATGTCCAGCCAAGACCTGGCACTAGGCTTCCCCAGCTACCTACTCCTCAAGCAGCACCTTGGTGTCCTCAACTCTTCCCCCAACTCCCTGGCCTCTGAACAACCCCCAGAGCACACCACTGCTGCCTCTGGCCCTCCCCATTCAGACCTTCCCACCACAAGGGCAGGCAGAACGATGCAGACAGCACAAGTCACAGCCTTCTGTGCTCAAAACCTGTCAGCAGCTCCTCCCCTGCACAGAACAAAACCTATGTGCCTGGCCCCAGAGGCCACAGGCCGGCCCCACTCCTGCCCTGCTGGCCTCTGCCTCAGAGTGAAAGGGCCTACGGTCCCCACTCCAGTTCCTGCTCCGGGCAGCACTTAACTCCACGAAAAAGTTTGTCTCTTTGGAGACTGTTTCTCTAGTAATAACCTGTGTCCCGTCTGCAGCAGGAGCTGCCTGGGATGTCACCAGGAAGGCACCTACTGGACCACTCAGCTGTGGGAGTGCAGCCAAGGGAACAGGTGTGTAACCTTTGCCCCATGTGACCTGGATGTGAGCACCGTGAGGGCAGGGGCTGAGGCCCAGCTCCTGGGTACGAGGCCATGGACTGAGGTCTGCAGAGAGAGGTGACCTGCCCAGAGCTGCTCAGCAGGCCCACTGCACCACAGCAGAATAGGGCCGGGCCTGGCTCTGCAGAAAGCATCTCCTGAGCCTCAGTCATGGTGAGACTGGGGTGTGGAGAGGATTCAACTCAGGGAAAGAGCAGAGCCGGGGGCGGAACCAGTGCAAGGCCCCGGCAGGGCAGGAAGCAGCCTGGGAGCAGCACCTCCAGTGGTGAGGAGGTGGCAGGAGGTGTTGTGTTTAACCAGCTGAGTCCTCCTTACCTTCTGATCTAAGGGCTGGCTAAGACGATGAAATGGAAGGGTGCCAGGAGCCGCCCCTCTCCTCTGGCCCCCTGAGCCATGGGGGAGTCCCTTGGCCTTGTTGGACTCTGCTTTCCCCCACCCGCCCGCCCTCCCTGGGGCTGTGTACAGACTGCACTGGATTCCGGTCAGGGGGCCAGAGCCCGGGCCTCCCAGACTCACCGTTACTGTGATTTCCTGTCTGGAGGGAAGCAGGGGGCTGCAGGTTGCTGCTCAAGGCCCCATAACCGCGGTAACTGTAGTTGAGGCCGCCGTTGACGTACACAGGGTCCTGGGAGTAGGAGGAGGCTGGCAGTGAGTAGGTGGAGTGGGTGATGGCTGCAGAGTCCCGCGAGTGCTGCTTGTCCAAGGCTATGGGCTCGTCCTGCAGAGGGGCAAGGTGGCGCTAGAAAACTGGGGGTAGCCAGCCCCAACCTCTGTCCCTGGGTGCGGCTCCAGATCTCCTGGGACCCAATGCTGCAGCTTGGCCTGGGGGATTCTGTCCCTTCCCTGGCCACCTTGCCCCTAACCCGTCACCCCCTGCTCATCTCCCTATGGGCCTATTTGATTTGTCACTGCTCAACTAAAGACCCTCTGGTCCCAGGATGAGGGCCTGACTTCCCTAGGAGGCCTGTGGGACCTTTGACAGACTCCAAACATCTCTTGGTGCCTCGCTGGCCCTGTCCTCACCCTCCTAGCTGGATAGTCCAGCTCCATCAGGCCACACTCATCTCTGCTCCCTTTGCACCTGCCCCCCTGCCTGGGAGTGGCCCCAGCGGGCAGGGGAGCAGGTACCTGTGAGGACTGGTAGATCTCTAGGCGCATCCTCTTGGCCGCCTTTCTCGTCTCGCTCTCGCAGGCAGCTGCCAGGATGTTTTCTGCCATGGCTGAGGTCAGGTGGGGTGGCGTGGGTCTGGTCTGCAGGCAGAACAGGGATGCAGCTAGTGTGGGGCTCGTGGCACCCTGGGCTTGTGCAGAGACCCTGCCCCTGAGGTGGGCCATGCAGAGCTGGGGTCGGGGCTCTAGTGCCTTCACTTACAGAGCCGGGTGGCCTTTCTGGGCCTCAGTTCCCTCATTGTCAAAACAGGATTATAGAACCTGCTTCCAGGGCTACTGGGAGGATGATGCGAGACTGTGTGGCTAAGGGTCGCCCAGGAATCCCAGGGGCGCGGCTGGAGGTTGGCGGTGGCGCAGGGAGAGGATGGGCCGGGCTGGGCTGGGCAGGAGGGCTCACCATCTCCATGCCGTTCTTCTTCATGCGACGGCAGGACTTGAGGTACGTGCGGATGCGCTTGCGGGCCCGCTCCTGGAACTCGGGGAACTGCCGGCTACAGGACTCAATGATGGCCTGGATCTTCTCCTTGGGCTGCTTGGAGATGGGCACCATGCGGTCCAGGTTCTCGTCCACAAAGAGACGCACGAACATCTGTGGAGACACAGCCGTGGGAGGGCCAGCCCTGGCCTGCCCCGCCCCGCCTGCCCCACCGGCCTCTGGCCTGTGCTCACGTTGAAGGCCTTGAGACGCTCAGGGTCCATGCCCTCAGAGTCATTCATCTTGTCATTGTCCTCATGGTCATCATGGTCATCATCGTCGTCATCTGCCGTGGGAGCCCGGCCCACCGTCAGGTCCTCGGGGCAGCCACTGACCTCAGTCTTGATGGAATCGTAGCTCCCAGAGCTGTACGGGGGTGACTGAGGAGAGGGCAGGAGGCAGAGGTTGGACTAGGCAGCTGCCTGTGGCCTGGCTTGGTCGCCAGGGTGGCCAGCCTACCCAGCTGCCACATGAGCCACAGCTGCAAGGCCCTGAGCGGGTTACCCCGCCTCCTGCTCCCTTCATCTGTGCAATGGGGACGGCAATGCTGCCACCCCGCTCCTGGGCTGCTGTGGGGGCCCTGACCGCAGCAGCACATGTCAGCTGTTTGCTCGGCAGTGGCGCCCACACCACGACCTGCCACACGGTTCGAGAAAGGCAGACACGAGGACTCCCCCCACCGGCTGGCTGATCACTGTGCCAAGATCTGCTGAGCTTCAGGGTTTTCTTCCCTGGTCCCCGAAGGACTGCAACCCTGAGCTGACAACTGAGCTGTCACCAAAGCAGCGAGTGCGCTGTCTGTTGGGGACGAGGGACAGATGGGCTGAGAGAGGGAGTCAGCCAAGGTGACAGGTCCATTAGGCAGAGTGTGTCCCCGCCACTCCCGGGCTAGGCTTCTCCTGTCTGTCCCCCAAGGATGATCCTGGGGCCCCCGATGAGGATGTATGAGTAGAAAGGGGCAAAGGGGACCAGACTCAGCCTGCCCAGGCGGTCGCCTGTCCTACAGCAGAGAAGGGCTCCAAGCCTCTGCCCCCACCCACCAACTCCTCCCTGGACAAGCCCCCCTCGCCCATCTCTCCTTGGGACGCAGCCTCCCACTTTCCTCCCTGCTTTCTCCACCTTGTCAACCTTCATGGCTCAGCTTCCACACCACCTGTCCCCTGCCCTCAGGGCGCTGCTCTGGAATGGCTCTCTGAGGACCATTTGCCTTTTAGAAAGTCTGCACCTTTGTTGTATCCTGACTTCAGTCATTTGGATCCTGACTGGCAGTGGCCTGGGGATGTGGTCCCTGCCCTTAAGGAGGTTGGCATCTAGCCGGTAAGTTGGGCCCCGAGAACAAAGAACTGCACAGTCAGACCTTGTGACGTGGCAGCCTGCTGTGGCACAGCCTGGGGGCACTGCACCACTCACTGAGGAACAAGTCGATGACCATGCATGCTGCCTGTGCGCGGCTCCCACCAGGCCTCTTTCCCCGGGACCATGCCCATGGGGGTCACAGGGTCAGCTCTCCCAGGGGCCCTGGCATGGCACCTGACTCTTCATCCACAGGGGGTAGGATGCTCAGGCCCCCAAGCTGCCTACCAGCTGGCTATGTGGCCCTGGGCAAGTCACATTCCCAACCTACTCCTTCGCCAAATCCTCAGCCAGGGCAGACAGAGTTAGAGAAAACTCTACGACGGGAGCTGCTGGTGGCACTCCTGCTCCTGTCTCACTTCCTTGGTCCCATGCACCCTGTGGCCATGGTGGCAGAGGCTGGAGTGCCCTGCTGAGCAAAGCTCCCTGCCTCCGTGGAACGGTGGCTTTGTCTGCCCCAGGACCTAGTCAAGATTGGCCAGCCAGGCTCCCGCAGCCTGGGCCAGACACGCGGCCACAGCTCAATACCAGTCCCTCAGTACAGAACTTTCTCATGAGACACTCCATCTCAGGCAAGCACTGGCACCTACCCTTCCCTCTCTGCAGAGAGAAAACAGGCCCAGGGAGGGAAAAGGGCCTATCCAAAGGTACACAGCTGGGGACCGGGGAGGCTAGGCTCCCAGAAGGCATCTCTGGCCCCCTGAGCCCAGGCTGGAGAAATAAGCTACTGCAGGAAATCTTAGTGGCCCAAAGGCAGCTGGTGGAAGCACCCACATCAGCCTGGGCAAGAGGGGAGTTCCACCCCCACCCTCCCTGGGCCCTCGGCCTTTTTCTGCACCATCTGCAAAATGGGACGGGTGCAAATGGCCAGGAAATGTGAGGCCTGTGCCTGTCTGTGCTAAACGTAGCCACTTGCTGCTGTTATTCACAGCAGACTATTCCAGGGGAGGGGACAGGCCACAGGGACACACATCACCTACCACCTTCACTGAGGAAGGGGCCATCAGCCCCACTTCACAGATGGGGAACCAAGCTCAGAAGTGGGGGCCTTGCTTGAGGGCACACGCCAAGCCATCTCCCCTTCCAGAGCCTCTACAGGAAAACGGTGTAGCAGCCACTGCCACTGCCCTGACTTGGTGTCACACAGGCTGGTCCCAGCTATGCTCCAGACGTATACAGTTGCATCTTAGCTTCACAACATCCCTGCTGTCTACAGATAGAAATAGACTCCCAGCCGCCGCCCCACGCACCTCAGGGGTGCTCTTCACCCCGTACTTGACGCGGCTCCGCAGCCCGTCCGCGCTGCAGCCATCCGTGGGGTAGGAGGGGGTGCCGAGCGCCGTGGCAGGTGGGAGCTTGTCACACAGGTTGATAGGCTGATCCTCAGCGGTGGCAGTGAAGTCCATAGGGGCCACAGCGCCGTTGCCATTCATCTCGGGGAAGGCAGGGTCGCCCTGCGTGCTGCTCGACGTGGACGGGTTCAGGGTGGAGGAGCCATTGCCACTGCCACTCTCGGAGGAGGAGTCATCTGGAACAAGAGGCCTGGGTGTGAGGCCCCATCCCAGCACACACCGCCCCCAAGACAATCCCTCCCCCTGCAGGGCATCATGCAGAAGCCACTTCAGAGTACCTGCCCTGTGTCTTTGTGGGGGCATAGCTCTGAGAGTCTAGCCTCACTCTAGCCTGAAGCCTCAGCTAAGGCAGCCACACAGTCTGCCAGCGCAGTGGGGCCAGCAGGCGCAGAGCAGCCACGGCCATTCCTCCTGCGTGGCAGACCCTCCAACACAGCCAGGCTGGCGGAAGCCTGGCTTCAAGGGTCTACAAGTGAGTGGCGGACCAGAGGTCCCTGGACACCGCAGAGGCGAACTTGGCCAGACCCTCCCTTCTTCCCAGCTGCCTGGATGGCACCTCCCCGCCCACTCTTTTGCCCCTGCTCAGCACTGCTTTGCCCTTTACTCCCTGGCGGGCCCTCCCCACAGTGGGCCCCTGAATTTCTCCTTCCTTTGCTTGAGGAGGGAGGAGTGGCTCCATTGTGAACCTCCAGTCACCCACTCCCTCCTGCAGGCAGGCACAGCTCCGCCTTGGCAGTCTGGGCTCTGCACCCTGGGCACCTAGGCGGCCGTCGCCGCTTCCCTGCGGTGGGCAGCCCAACAAAGCGCTGTCGAGGGCGCCCCCTGCTGTGCAGAGCGCAGCACTGCCCGCCTGCCGAACCTGGGAGAACAAACTTTAACTAGGGAGACTGGACGTTTTCAGATGAACTCCAGGCCTCTCTTCCCACCCAGCCCCAGCCGCCTGCTTGATCCGCTGAGACAGCAGAGGCCACAGCCACCCTGGAACTCCCGGGGTCACACTCAGGTGAGCACCCGCGTGGTTCCCGGGGGCGCCCCGGCAACTCTGCACCTGCACCCAGCGCCAGTGGGGGAGGGGTGGCCGCAGTGAGCCCTGGCCACATCCCAGGCAGCCCCTTCCCCCAGGCCAGGGTCGTGCGGACCCCACCCCCACCCTCCCAGCCGGCAGATTATGAAGATTTAGTCCCCAGTGCTGGGCACTGGGCACGCGCACCTCCTGAGCGTCCCCATGGCGACCGAGCGGCTCTAGAGCCCCAACCAATCGCCAGGCTCCCGGCTGCCCGGGGGCGGGACCAGGCTGCCCATCAAGCAGCCAGGCCGGGCAGAGGGGGATGGGAAAGGCCTCGGCGCAGTGGCACCCCTCCCCCTCGGCTGCTGGCTGCTGCAGGTCCTCTGGGCCTGGCATCCTGTTCTCCTCCTCCTCCTGGCAGTGGGGCTCCACTGCTCCCTACATCCTCCTGCAGGGCAGCTCCAGGTTCTGCTCAGAACCCGCCCACAGCTCCCCTACTAGCCCACATCCCAGAGCAGACCTCGGCCTACCCTACCCACCCCCCCTCCTCCTGCACACGCAGGTCTGGTTTTCTCGTGGCAGTATCTCTGGCGACCAGCCTGGACCACTGTGGAATGCACAAGTCACCCAGCATCTTTACTGAGCACCTACTGCGTGCTGGACCTGTCCCAGGCCAGGAAACAAAGTAATGACTACAACCAAGGTGCCGGCCCTCCTGGGGGGCAGATGTGCATAACTGAACTTCGTGGATAACCCAGAAAGTGAATTGTGGAGTGGGGGCACCACCCAGCCTTCCTGTGCTGCCCCCTCCCTCCACCCCACCCCTTTACATTGGGACCTAATGGCCTAATCAGAGCTCCCCTGTTCCACAACCTTCCTGGGACCCTGCCCCGTGTGCTCAGTCTCCTGCCCTCCACACACCACCCTCTCAGGCCACCTGCTAGACCTCGGAGGGCCTTGGGTTCCTTCTCGGGAAGGAGGGGCCACCCCTCAGCAGGCCCCGTGCCTGGCTCACAGTGAGCCAACGGTCACCACGCTCACCACGGGCATCAGGCCAAGGCCGGCTACAGTGCCACACCCTGCATGGGGCCAGAGGTGGCATCCCAGCATCTGCCTCCCTGGCCAGGTTTCCCCTGGGAGGATGGGCTCGCCCTCCTGGGTGAGCATACTCGAGACTCTGGCGCTGCTTGGGACACACAGGGTGCTGTGGGGCCCCGCCCAGGTCAGCAGCCTGGCACAGGGGCCACGCTCTCCCACCGCCAGCACCTTTGCTCAGGGCTGTGTACCTGGCCAGGAGGCAACAGGCGCTCGCCCCAGTGGCAGCCCCCTCCCTGTACTCAGGTGCCACCCAGCCTAGCAAGGGAAGTGGTTGGGCAGATGAGACCCATGAGGCCATGTATTCCAAGTGTTTTAGAAGAAACTGGAAATCTGTAACATTATGTAAATATCTAGATTGTAAAATATTGGTCACTGATTTACATCGTTTACATTTTGAAAAACCCTGACAAATAAATGGGCAGACCGAATGTGGGCTAGCCAGACAATGGACATTATTCAGCCGTAAGTCTGGATACGAGCTACAACGTGGCGAACCTTAAAAACATCATGCGAGGTGAAATGAGCCAGACAGGATAAATACTGAATGATTCCACTTACACGCAACATTCAGACGAGGCACATCCCGAGACAGAAGGCACATCAGAGGTTTCTGGGGGCAAGTGACATTGCTCCATGGGGGCAGAGCTTTTGTTTGTGGTACTGAACAATGGTGCTGAATTGTGTACTTAAACATGGTAAAAATGGCAAGTTTTATGGTATATGTATTTTGTACCAATAAGCCCCCAAAACCAAACGAAACCTTGAGCAGGCCCGTGGGCCCTGTGAACAGGCTCCGAGGCCGGCCCGTGCACCCACGCACACAGCCCACATCAGAGGGACAAAAAAAATCACAGAGCCTGTGTTCCTCACTCGTGCCGGGGTCTACCTTGCCCTGACGCTGCGTGCGGGCGGCCCCGGCTTGGCATGCTGGCCACCCCCACGCTGCCTGCCACGTGCAACCCCATCCACGGGGCTGTCTACAACTGAGCGCCGCAGGTTTTGGCAGAATGCGGAATGCCTTGGGGCGGGGTGGCTGCCAGCTGTGTAGCCGGGAAGAGGCCACTTCACCTCCTTGCGTCTCAATTTCCCTTCAGAACAGGTCTCACATCAGCAAAACAGGATTCATACTGCATGGACAAGATCTGGTATAGAAGAGGTGCTCAAAAGAGAAAAACTGGTAGGTCCCCGGCACCCGTTGCTCACTTCCTAACTCGCCTACTTGCGAGGTACAGGCTGCCTGGGCTGAACGCAGGCTTCTAGAGCCCTGCAGGTGCCAATTCCGGGGTGGGCACAGTGAGGGAAGGGGGGAGGACGAAGGGGCCGGGAGTTGCCGTGCCTGCCCTCGCCCCCTCCTCTCCCAGCACCTACCGCATGTCGGCCCCGAGCTGGGCATTGGGGACGAGGGTGACAAGGCGGGGGTGGGTGCTGCCCTTGGGGACTCTCGCCCTAGTGGGCAAGAAACCAACCTGAGGGTTCTAGAGGAGACTGGGCTCCGAAGAGGGCGGCACCAGCTTCCTGGCCCAGGACCTCACTGAAATGCTGCCACCTCAGGGAAGCCCCTCCTGGCACAGCTCTGGCCCACTCCTCAGCAGGACCCAGCCCCGGGCACGGGGGCCAGGGCCGGACTGGGCGACTCATCCCGGGAGGCCACCTGACCCGGTAGGGGCAGAGGTGCTGCTTGGGGTGGGCTGGCTCTGTCTGTCCCTCAGCCCCACAGGCAATGGCTGTGGTCCTGGGAGTAGCCACGCTGACCGAGTTCAAGCCCCAGGCCTCCTGGTTCACTCCCTGCCGCCCCAGCTGTGGGCCTCGCACCTGCTGTTCCCTCCCCTGCCTCGCTTTGTCCCCAGCTGCCCCTGGCTCCTTCCCTCACTTCCAGGGCTCGGCAAGACTCCCCTGGCTAGCCCTGCCCGCCTCCGACACACTGACCCCTTTACCTACTTATTCCGGAGCACGTACCGTCTTCCCACGGAACTGCCATGTTTACTGCGGCTCTGGCCTGTGGCCAGCCCCCACGGAAGCCGCCCCGGCCCTGGAGACCAGGGGTGGCAGGTCTGCATTGGTGGGCCCGGACCACTCCTGCCTCCCGAGAAACCACACCCCTCCCTCCGGTGAGGGCGCCCGAGTCGCCCAGGTTCCCCGGGGCGAGCATGCGCCCCAGGCCTGGCCAGTCAGCACCGCCCGTCACAGCCATTGGTGGTGGCAGGTCACCAAGCTGGACTGAGAACGTCAGTCCCAGGTCTTCTGCTGCCATGACAGGGAAGAAGAGCTGCCCCCACCTGGGGCTGCTGAGCCGCGAGGCGGGGAGGCCCACGCCGGGGAAGGCAGGGCTGCCACGCTGGCACAGAAGAGCCCCCTAAATCCAACTGTGCCTAAAACCAAAGAAGGCCCTAGACTCCTTGGTTAGGGAGCCAGTAACTTCCTTATTGCTGAGGCTGGCTGGAGGCAGGTTCGCATCACGTGTCTGGCTCAGTCTGAGTAATCCAGGGTCCTCCCCTTGGCAAGTGCTGAGGGGCAGGACCTGGGAGCCGGGTTCTCCCTGCACTGGGGCCCCCAGGGAAGCACTGGGGACCCTTCCCCAGCTCAGTCCCGAGGGAGCTGGTACCCACGGGAGGCGCTGGCTGCAGGCTCCTACCCCTGCCAGTGCCCAGTGCGGCGCCTGGCCCAGAGAACACGCCTGCCACCATTCGGGGGAAGAAGGAACAGAGAGACGGGGCAGCTGGGTTCCAATCCGCTCGGAGCTCTTCCTCATACAGCCCTCCCCAAAAAGGCAATTTGAAAGAGACACAGGCCGGGCGCAGTGGCTCACGCCTGTAATTGTAGCACTCTGGGAGGCCGAGGCGGGCAGATTGCTCGAGGTCAGGAGTTCGAAACCAGCCTGAACAAGAGCGAGACCCCGTCTCTACTATAAATAAGAAATTAATTGGCCAACTAAAAAATATATATAGAAAAAATTAGCTGGGCATGGTGGCACATGCCTGTAGTCCCAGCTACTTGGGAGGCTGAGGCAGCAGGATTGCTTGAGCCCAGGAGTTTGAGGTTGCTGTGAGCTAGGCTGACGCCATGGCACTCACTCTAGCCTGGGCAACAAAGCGAGACTCTG